>JAMKQA010029517.1:0-32631 GCA_024699735.1 Posidonia australis
GGGGACTGCCTCTTCCGGCTTCCCTTAAGAGGAAGCAACGCAGGGCGCAAAGGGGGGTTAGATGTTACCCGTCGAGAAGGTACCTCGCCATACTTAGATCTCCCAGGGAGTGCTTCCCCGTCCAGAGCCGCCTTGCACGACCGGAGGTTGTAGGGAGGTGGATCGCGGCGAGTGGAGGGAGGGCATTGACCTGCTGCCATAGGGATCCCGGGAGGAGGAGCACATAGGCGAAGGAGCAGCTAGAAAAAACTGGACCTTAGGGTTATCGCAGGAGCGGAAGCAGCGTTTGTCTATTTTCACGAGAGCGGTTACAGTCTTATTGCAAGAAGAGTTAATAATGGAAAAGGATCAGCCGAGTACTAAGATAAAGTAGTAATTGTCTGGAACACTTTGATCTAGAACTAGCCTGCTGTGGGAAACTCAACTTACCGGAGAAAAGGGTATGTAACCAAATTTGAGGGTCTGGATGCAGTTGCCACCAAATGGGGTCTGTATTTTAAGTTCACAGGAATATACTCATTGCAACAAATAGCCTCTAATTTTCTTTTCACTAAACGTACAATGTCATCATAAATATTTTACATGAAAAAGAACACTTGATTTTCCTACAACAATTCTAAGAGGAAGATAACTGCCAAACCATACCATCCAACAATCGACATCAGGTGGAAGTTTTTAACTTTCAGCTGCTTTCTATAATACTATATTTTAGTGATATCCACAGAATCAATAATACCAGAAAGAAAAGCTTGTCTTTTGTTCTTGGTTGATCCATTTTCACGAGCTCTGACTTCATAACACTAAAAAATGCATAATCATTAAGGGCAAGATATGTTCTTCCATATTGCAAAAATAGTGAGAAGAAGACGGAGAATTGCACAAAATCAAGTTATCTTTGGGTAGATAAGATTGAATTTGCATATGCTACAACTTGCTCAACAAGGCCGTCGGGAGTAGCTATTTGAACAAGTCATATAAAGAAACAATCAAATCAGATAGATTACAAAGCAAAACTATTTTATACAAAATCAATGCATGGGAGAACACCATCTATGACTCCAAGTAAATGCCAAGCTTTGACATCTTCCAAACCTCTTGTTTTCCAGATCGCCTGAATTGAATCAAGAATCCTTTGTTTCAAGGGTACCCAATAATTCCACAACTGCTTGCTCGTTGGGATATGAGGTGGAGATAACAGATAGAATCTCTTCATTGCTAAGGAATGTCTGAGCAATCAATCTCCTTTGCTCTCTTTCACTTGTTCTTTAGGTTATTACCAAGCCAACGCCATTAGTTGAGATTTGTTCTAGTTTTGCATCTTGTGATTCTTTGAATTTTTATGTCAAGAATCATGTGATCCTTGAACTATCAGAGTAATGCGCTTAGCACTGTCAACACGAAGACTATCACCTTTAAATCCCATCTGAAAAAAACAAATTATGTCTACAGAGACGTTAATGTGTGTCCCATAAAAACCAGCAAGGCAGCAATTCGTAAAATTATAATTATAATCAGAACATAACCTCATTCTGAAGAATCTGAACACTGTCAGGAGAAAACCATCGCATCAAAACACCAAGATGTATTACTGCAGGAATTAACTTGAACAACAGTGGAGTCGTAACCTGCAGATTTTTCTTGTATGTCATGTAAAGAAAGATTACTGGCAACTACACATTAAAATATTAGCGAGTACATACTGAATAAAATTTTGTGCAGTATTAGCAGGTTATGAGTTATGTACAGCAGAAAATTCACTAACCAAATAAAACAAAATGTAGAGGATGCTTGTCCAACTAAAACTCTACCAAGCAAATTGAACATTTTAAAAGAAAGGTCTATTCAATTTCTGTTCCCTATTGTTTGTTTATGCAGTGCTAAACCAATCCTGAATCCATCTACGACAAGCTCCGTCGAATTGCTCCCTTTCAAACAAAAACAGAAACATAGCTCTACATTCCTATTGCAAATGACTAGAGTCACAGTAAAAACTATAAACATGACATTCTAAAATCCAGCAGTGACGGCGGAAATTAAGGTGATATTAGACAAAAAATTAGAAGTTCATGATAGTGGTTATGTATTATAAATTAGTCTATATTTTGTTTGGAAGCTTGACAAAGGACACTTGACACTTGCCACCCTATTAAAAGAAGCATAGCCAGATTGCAATTGATCACATGACATAGCTTAGATAATTATTTGAATACATATTTAGAAAGGAGAAATGAGACTGTCAAAGTACCAGACTGAGAGCAGTTGTGCCAAGAAGTAGACGGTACAGTTTTCCCTGCCAAAGCCATATAAATGATCACTAGAAGCCAAACCTGAATTCAACGAACTATAAATGAACTCAAGCATGCAAACTCAGATATTCAATTTGTTGTAGCAAAGTCAATGCATAGCAGTGTACAAAACAGAAATATATCTGGCCTTCACATCCGCTCATTTCGGTATCATAGCTTCGTTGGTATAGAAAATTAAGGAAGCAATTCAAATGCAACGGCAAACATATGGGTGGTGCTTGATGGGTAGAATTGCAAATAGGAATGAAAGGTAAAGTCAAACTCTTCTTCTAATGTGAGGTGCATTTTCATTTAAAAAGTAAAGCAAAAAACTAAGCGTTTGTAAAAAGTAGCAACCTCAACAAGGTGAAGGTTGGAAGCACGACTGAGAAGAACAAAAGCAAACTCTCCAATCTGTGCCAGAGACATGCCAACCTACACATTCATAATTAGTTAAATCTGAAGTTGATAAAACAGTCAACAGCATCAAGGGATGCAACTGCAAGTAGACAAATAAAACAATCTTACAAGAAATGATGTCTTAGTGCTGTAATGAAATCCCCTGACGACAGTTGCAGTAACTAAAGTCTTTATAATGATCACCAAAATTACAGCTGCTAGTAAAATATCCACATGATTCCAGAGGAAATGCACATGTATCAACATTCCAATACTTGCAAGGAATAGAGCAGCAAAGAAGTTTCGAATGGGTTCAATCTGCAAAACAAGCAAATATGAAATAAGAGCTGCCATAAAAATGTTAACAAATAGAATGTGAAGTTCATTTTCTTCCTTCCAAATTGAACAAGTAAGAAGAATCACAAAGAAAAGTGCATAAAAAAAGGGAGAGCCAAGCATCACTATGTACAACACTATCAAAAGAGAATAAATTGCATCCATTTTGGAAAATAAGGAAGAGACAACATGATATCCATCCTTAGTACCAAAATTAGTAGCAAAACCAAGTGTCTGTATACTGATTTGCTGAGGCTGTTCCCAATCTTTCTAGGTTTTACAGATTTTGTATCCATATAATGTTCTAGATTCACGTCAGCCATATCGCTGCCACCCTGTTTATTGCTTTAAAAACAGCTTGGTATACTAGTTGGTAACACTAATTTTTCTTCCACAAACCCTCTGATAGCACTATTCTACAAGCATTCCTTTTGAGGTATACATGATGCTGACAATGTAGGATCAAGAGATAGTTGTTTTTGTTGTTATTCATGAGGGTGACAATATAGTATTCTAATGCAAATCTATACTGTTTAGCTTTAAAATGTTGTCATTGCACAGAATTGTAAAAACCTATCACACATGCAATTTTATGAGAAAGAAAATTGTGAGATTCTAGAAATATGAAAGTAGTCAAGGAATCAAAAATGTCTTCATAGCAACTCCTGGTTGTCTTGATTGTTCTTCAAGACAACTGAGAAGCTCCTCCATCAGGTTCATTGATATTATCATAAAAAATAGTACACAAATCAAGGAACAGTAAGGCAGTGTACACTGGCAATGTGATTGCACGAAATCCATTGAATATGCATCCATCTTCCCTTTTACTCTTGGTTCCAGTTTAATGCTAAGCAAATCTGAACAAATTAAGTACCTGTTTAAATAAAGACAGCAAACTCGCTTGCCATTTCCATATAGCCAAGGAGAAAGGCAATGTCAAGGTGACATCCCCCCAAAACGCCCAAAGGCATGATGATAGCCCGATTGAAGTTAGGCAATGAATTATAAAACCATGAAAGAAATAAATATAACATAAAAAAAAAGATTTAATCATTCAGCAAAATGACAATATAATCAAATACCAAAAAAACTACAAACCATAAACAAAGTGAAATAGACATGTCTACATACTTCCAAGCTGGATGCCTTCTTCTAGCCATTCTACATAGAATCGAACATTTAACAGTTTTAACAAAACAAGAAGGATTTTAGTTGAATGAACAGTGCATGTGTCTTTTTTTGGTGCGTGTGAATAAAAAATGTGAAAAGAACTGAAAAGAGGAGAATTTGTTGTGTGTGAATGTAAAAAATGTGAATTTGTTTGTGTGTGAAGACAACTGAAAAGAAGAGAAGACAAAGAAGAAAGACACAAAGGAAGGCAATGTAGATGAGAAGAGAAGGAAAGGAAGACGAGGAAAAGAAGAAGAAGAAGAAGAAGAAGAAGAAGAAGAGTAGAAAAAGAAAAGAGGAGTAAAATAACCAAAATAGAAAAAGAGAACAGAGGAGGGAAAGCAGATGCCAAAGGAGGGAAAGAAAATATCTGGAAAAGAAGAACCTCTTGATAAGGTGAAGAAGGAAACAAGGCAACGAGGCGACCAAGGCAAGTCAAGGTGACTCCAGGTGATCATCTTGCCTCAACACTTGTCGAGGCAACCCCCTCGTTTCATCTCGGCCAATCGCCCGGGGTGACAAGGCGACTCACCTCAACTACAATCCATACAAGGTGTAAGTAGAGCAAGTTTCAAGGACATTTCTAATCTGATGTCCTGCGCTGATCCATGTTGCTATGGCCTGTTTGTCTTCACCCACTCACAGCTCTCTCCCCATCTATTAATTTATTAATTTTTTGGGTCTGCAATCTCAGTAGATTCATTGCCTATTATTTTCAGCCTGTGTTCATGGCACTTTCTTTTGCATTTCTTTCTACTATCAAATAAATTTGTGGCCCTTTAATGGAAAAACATATTTTCCATTGAACAATTGATACTGAGACATATTTCATGAATAGTTCTATGACGTAAGAAAACTAGATAGATTTGTAAAATTAGGTTCATATGGAAATAAGAGCAAAATATGACTTTTGCCCACTGGAAACAACAAGCGACTATTCAGTAATCAAGACTTGCTTATCAGAAGAAATGAACTTACTTGCTCAAGTGTGTGCTGTGAAAGATCTGTTGTTGAGATCATAACTCCCGCAGCAAATGACCCCAATTCAAGGCTCAAACCCAATTTATCACTACACTGGCAGTAATAAATTTCTCATTTGGTGAAACATTCTGATATTTTCTTAAAGCTACAATTAGGTAAAGAATTGTACACCTTAGCAAATAATGCATCAAAGCTGATAATTAGAAGGTCATAATATATTTCTCTTTAGTTCTTTACCTCTCAGTAGAACCCTGGATCCATTTCCTTCAAGGAAAGAATCTCAACATGTATCCAGTATCCACTATGTTCTATGATAAATAATTACCTCCAATGGTGGTATATTATCACTCCATGAGTAAGAACTATACAACATCCTAACAAAAAGTCTAAAAATTCATGGTACCAGTGGCAGTGAATTTCATAAGAGGAAGAAGATAAATATGATATATCTCTCTTTGGAATGTAGATTTTTTTTCTTTAAAGTGAGGTTGGGTGCCACAGTGATAGAAGTTTATAGGGGTGGGACTTGGATTCCACATTTTCGAAGGAACATAAGAGAAGAAGAAATTGAATAACTTCAGAGGTTGCTGAGTATGCTTGAGACAGCATCATCACCAGGTGCTCAAGGTGTGGATGCTTTGAAATGGCATTGACAGAAGATGGAGTTTTCTATGTTCAATGGCTTATCTGTTCTTTTACCAGCAAAGTTGCTTTTCAACAATGGACCTAGCAAGTGAAATCACCTCTAATGGTCAGGTTCTTCATATAGTCCTCATGAAGGTTGGGAAGAACAACTGGATTCATGATGGTTATGTTCTTTGTGTGATGTGCAGGACTACAATGGAAAACTTCAGCCACTTTTCCTCATGCCTGATGCTGGACCCTTCGGTTATTTAGTGAAGCATTGGATTAACTCACTATTTGCTAGCTGCTGGACCCTGCTAGCTTCTTGGAGATGAATTTTGTACTAATAAAAATGATGACTGAATATGAAGTTCTCTTAGGCTCCTCTTTTTAATGTTCCACTGTAAATTTCTTGTTTATACTCTGCAGATTCTTTGTACAGCTTAAATTTTTTTCATTAATAAATGATAAATTCCATCCGAATCTCAACAAAAAGTGGAGTTTGAATGCCACCAAAAAATCATTAACAAATCATCCAAATTCAGCCAGGTCATTAGTTATCCTCTCACAGAGTGTTTGTATATGGAAGCTAGTACGGGAGGAATGGAGTTGGATGCAGAGTTGTAACAAGTACATTGATCTTACTAGTTCATTCTACCATGTGAGCTATCTAGAAATAGAGATATGTTAAATCTTCAAGCTTCTACAAGCATACAAAGAACATGTTATTTCGAGGACAACATGTCTCCGGAAAGAATGGATTAGTTGTGGTATGTCAGGCAGCTATTAATGTTATAAACAATGGTGAAACTGATCTGGGTGCTGTTCTTTCACTTGCTTTCATTTTTGTGCATTCTTTGTTTATTTCTCTTCCTTAGGTTTCTCTTTAACAGCGGGTAGACATGCTTCTTGTTCTTGTTCCTTTTACTGATCCCTGTTTCAATTTGGATGTCTATCAACGTAAACAGTGTTCCATGTACAAACAATTCCATCCTTGGAAATTCATATTGGTAGAAGATCAAGTACTCTCCAGATAGCATTAAAGGTTCACTTATTTATTAATGAAATTGTTGTTTGTGATTTAGTGAGAGGGACTTTGTGACTATCATAAATGCAGAATTTAGAGAAGACCTTCTCATGATACTAAAGTCATTTTTTAACTAGTTTGAGGCCATTTGGTTGCTTCAATTTCCAACTTGAAGAATCTTTTATATGGCACTTTGAAATTACAAGAAATTTGTAAACTGAAAAAAAGAAGGGTGCTCTCTCAAAGAACCAAGGAACGGCCTAGAATGTATATTAATAGCAGTGATGGAAAAAGGAAAAACTTAAATATGTAAAGCTAACATAAACCATAATCTCCATATGTTGATAGAGGGCAAAAACAGAGTGGAGAAAATGGTTTATGTAGCCCACCCACTTATGGAGATTAAGGCACTGTTATTGTTATTAACCACACGGGGAAATTAAGGCACTACTGCTATTGTACTCAAACTCCAAAAGATTATCAATATTATTCAAAATGAGCTACTTCATAGATTAGAATATAATATAATAAAACATACTTTCAGAGACGTAACAAAAAGGTGATTTAAGTTGAGAAACAAACCCAGGCAACAAGCAAACAAAATGCAACCGAGGCCAATTGATAGAGTTCGTTTGTCTGCAAAATTTAAAAATACAGAGAATAAATGTCAAAAAGGGAATATAGTGTATAGAAATAAGTTGACACCTAAAGAAAAAGGCACTTGCATCTTGCATGTAAAGTTTAATGACTAAGACATCGTACCTGTGATGAGAGACTTATCATAAGCTTAAGAAACCATGGTACACAGGTACGAGATAGTATAGACAAAATCCCCAGGAAAGTACAAAGCACAATCAACCTTGCACAAATACAATTTTGTTTTCAAAAAAGCATAAGATCCTTGATTTTAGTATAAAACAATGCTACAGAGTTCTTGGTACTGGAAAACGTTCTCCTACTATCAAGTTCAAAGAAAATGCAACCATTGATTATACATTATCCACGTCTATAGATGCTGAATACACAATGTTCTGCAGGACAATGTCCTGAGTCCTGACAGCCTGCCTTTTGCACATTAATTTTTTAAGCTATCAACAACACTTCCCAAGACATTGAAATGGATATTATTGACAAAGTGGAACAAAAAACCAGGTGAAAATCTTAATGTGGTTTTTGATATTCATAGTGACAGGGTTTGAATAATGAGAGTGATAACCTAAAAGGGCAAAGCTGGCATGACGTTCCCATCCGTATGTAATTTGTAACCTAGTTGTCTATTTTCTAATTTATTGATGCACAAAAAAATTTCCCTTTTTTTGCCAGATCATTGTCACCAGCACAAGCACATTCATATTTTAAGCTTCCCATTAGGAAAAAAAAAAACCTTTTGACATATCAGCTAACATCACACTTGAATCAAAATATGAACTTTCTAAAACTTTCTAAATATTGATTTTTTTTTTTCAGTTTTATGGTGCCAGCTTAAAAGATTTCAACGAATCGTTTAGCCGATCTTGACAAATGGTAACACTTTGGAGAATGTAATGCAATGAAGTGCTGTAAGGCATACAAGCAAAAAATAAACTGTAATAGTGTATTAAAACACAAGCAACATTTTCCTTTGTTTAAGAGAACAAGCATAAGAATAGAATTGGAACTGAATCAGTATACTTTTTTTAAAAGAAGCTATAACTGTTTTGTGAAAATTTTCCAAAGAGAAAACGAGTCAGGTCCATAATCACTTACGACTTCGTCATTGAAACAACACCTTGAAGAACCCCAGAAGTTCCCCCAAGAACAGGAAGTAGTGCAAAAAGCAGCCCAACAGCGCAATCCTGGAGGAAAAGAGACAACCAGGCAAACCAGGACATGAATTGCAGTATATAGTCACACCAAAGGCATTCTGATATTGTTCATGCTAAAATGGAAGAAGTGAAAACTGCAGCATGATCTGTTGTTAGTTGTTACAAAATATTCAAGCCAACTTTAGAAAGACTTTGTACCTGTAAAATAAGAGTTCCAACTGTAATTTGACCATGAAGAGCATTGATACTGCTTTTTTCCATCAGAAACTTCAAAACCTATGAATGAAACCAATCTTAGCACCGAGGTGATAGCAGTATATAACCTAAAGCACACTTGCAATGAAACATCTTTTACAAGATGAGCTGATTCGAGGTCAAATATCCACTGATAATGCTTAGCAATTATATAATTGATATCAGGCCAAAGAAAAAACTAAACTGATAGTAAGAAGTGGCCGTGAAGCATTAATGACACAAGGCAGTGAACATATTACTTTACAACTTCAGCTAATATTAGCAAGGGCCTGAAACTGCAGTCTAGTGGTCCACCACTGTTTTCCAGAAACAGTAGGCATGCCATGCAATAACAAAGAGATATACCACATCAATTGCTAGCTTTTGCTCTATATTAAGTAAAAAGGCATACCACAGCTGTCGAAGACATTGATAAGAATGCACCAACAAAGATCCCCTCCGAAGGTTTCCCACCACACATCTGCAGACAATGTGCATTTTTATCCAAATCAGAATTGCTGAAAATAACCGGGCATTCAAGCTAAACATAGAGGATTACATGCTATGATTGCAAAATGACTAGGTATATTATCTAAAGAACATCCAATTCTTGCCAAGATAGAAACTCTGAGAACTGAACAACATATGATAACTTGAGCAAGTTATCCACATCTTCAATCATAAAACCAAATCATATCAATATTGGGTCAACCTTCAGGATGCATCTGGATACAAAAATTCAAGACAAGTCTTCAAAGGATGCATCTGGATACAAAAATTCAAGATAAGTCTTCAAACAAACCACATGACTAACATCTGAAATTGGTGAAAGTCCAATTTGAAGGAACTTTGTATGGGAGAGGGTACTCCCATTATGTTCTAGACAGCTGGTTTCAGGTTGGATAACAAAAATTGTATATCATATTATAGTAATCTCCAATGTCACAATGATATCTAATTTTAAATTTTTATGTAATGTACTTATGTGACACCAAGCCTATTAAAGGAGGAGCCTAGGCGTTAAGGCATCGCTGGCACCCTGCAGTAAACTAAGTGTACATCATGGCTTCCAGGCACGTGCTTCGGTGCTGCCTTGGCGTACCAGAGGCACATGTTAATCACTTTGTTTGATGTTAATTTTTACTTTTGTGGTTAATCTCATGATGTTTTATTTAATCTTCCTATTTTTTGTATATTTCAAGCGTTTGACATAGTTTTCTTGGATAAATATTGCATATATGGTATGTAATTACTAGGGGAAAATCCCTTTTTATGATCACCTGGAGCCTCATGCCCCAGTTTGCTGCCACAGCGCATTGGCACCATGATAACCTTGTGTGATATATATTTATACATAAAGAGGCAATTTCTCTTTTGCAGCACATGGAATGGTCAAGAGCTTAGATGAAAGCAGATTGTCATAGGTTATAGGATTGAAACTTAAGAACTCAACAAGGATCATAAATTGTTTGCTTTTAAAAACAAAAAAAAAATTCTATTTATCTCTTTTTTACACAGAAACATTCTATTTATCTTTATCAAGATCTCCATGGTCCTGCTAAATCTACTGGTGCCTGATTTTGTAAATTTTTTATCCTCCTATTCCAGTTAAGTCTGAGGGCAAACTTTGCAGACGAGTTCCCATTTTATTTAAAGAAGGCATTATATAAAAGGAGTGCAAGATTTGCACTGAAAAAGGAATTTTTAGGCCACTAAGAAACTCACAGATGCTATTATGCCACACATGCACATAAAGAGAAACATCTGTAGTAGTCCACCCAAAACTGCAACTGCACGCACAACCCGAAGCTGCATGTATGTGGCGTATGGCTGATAAAGTAATTCTACTCATTTCTTAAAGCACGTGAATTTTAAGAGTGAAGTAAAGAAGCATGAGTGATATAAGAAAACCTTTGACATAGAGAACTCCAAACCCAATGCAAAAAGCAAGAATATTACTCCAAACTGAGCTACTGTTTCAACCTATACAAATAATACAAAAACATTGTGAATTAGGATATAATATGTGGTAGACTTCAATAAAATTCTTTGCTAATTATTCCAAAAAGGAATGAAAATCGCATAGTATGGGAGCACAAGAGAAAAGAAAAGAAATTGGATAATAGCTTATATGTTATTGTTTTATGTGTAAAAAGCACCTTACTTGCACCATTTCACTGACAAAGCTCAGGCCTCCAGGTCCTATAATAGAACCTGCCAGTAAATATCCAGTAATAACCTGTCAAAGTTTCCAGTAGAACACACATTACTTAGATCACTGTTTGATATTAGATTGGATACAAGTGACTAGCAAAAGGCATAGTACAAAATAGTTAAAAGATGAATTTTCTTGAAGAAATTATGGTGCATTAATAAGAATGTAGACAGAAACTCAACTGGTTGTCCAGCACAGGCAAAGGCAATGCCACCACAAGTTGCAGATACGATGACCACCACAAGATCAGAAATCAACCTGCAAAAATCATAATTTCAAATTTTCAACGCCTACCAAGTAGTCAAGCCATGTAACAGCATCAATTGTAATTATAACAGCAGACTAACCTCAAATCTAACTGCAGTACAGGATATTTTGATTTTGGATTGGAAATAATGAAGACATTGTCCTGAATAACAATTTGAATACATTAACACTCAGCAAATCATCATAGTTGGCATTTTTAGAAAGAAAAGTCACAATGAATTTTACAGGATATCTAAATACAAAATGGTAGACACTAGTAACTTTTACTCAATTTGGACACACCTTTCGATCTATTAAAGTTGGGATGTCATCTGCACGGTTCTCGTTATCCAAATTGAAAACATTGTGAAACTGAAATGACCTAAAGAAGCAAAAGTTAAATCATTTTGAAAATTCTATCCAAAATTACAGGCTGACTTCAGAATGAAATTCTAAAGAAGAATACACATTAAAAAGTAAAAAGCTAAAAGCAGTAAGATCTGCATATTGAGAAAAACTTGATACATGACAGAAATACATACTTCTCCTCTTTGGTGTCATTTTTCTTGGTCTTAACTCTGGCTACGGTTTCCAGAACTGCCTGGCAGACAAAGAAAAATGCAGTTGAAACCAAAAGAAATGATAATTTAGTAAGACTTTTAAATATCACACCTAGGATTTATGAAACAAACACGACAAACATTTCTCATTTGTGTGGTTGAAATTATTCCACCCTTTTTGCCTTCTATTGTGAATATTATGTTCTTTGACTTTTTGTATGCCCATAAATTATGCAGAAAGAAGAAAGCTGCAGGATTTATATCTAGCAATTTTGTAATCGAATCATGCGTACACATTTGTGTACGCATTCATACACATTCCAATGAGTAATTGTTAGGATTTGAGAGGAGAGAGAGGTTGTCCCCCTTTGTGTAAATTGCTTTTTTCTCTCATTTTCCATGGTCATAAGCATCTCATGGAAAACAATGTAAACCTCGTGTCTCTCATGTGTGCTCTCTATTTTTGTTGCTGTTCTTGAATACAAAATTTGTCCAACAAGATGAGGGGTGTCATGATTATTGATGAAGAGTTAACAAGGTCAACCCCTTTTCCCTGTTTACATTGAACAAGTGGTTGATGCAGTTGAATACGTGGCCACATATGCAATCTGTAGACAGGAAACATTGCAAAATGAAAACATTTTCTAACATTTCTTAGATCATGTATTGCCTTCAGATCAGCACATTTGTTTGCATATAGCTTGCTTATGGAAAAAGCATAAATATTCGCACAGTTTTTACAGTGACGCCTATGATGCCTAGGTGAAAAGGCACCTTTTGCTACCACCTAACCAAGACATGCTAGGAGTCACCTTGTTCTCATGTTGTGTGCCTAGGTATTGCCTTGAACACCAAGTAAAGAAGCACCGTATTCAACTGATGTATAAGGATGTCTATTTTCTTTGAGATATAATTTTATGAAAGGATACTTATATAGGGTGACTTTCATATTCATAAGCATGTTAAACCTTTCTTTCAGAAGGTTAAAAATAATAATACATTTGAAATATGTATATCTTTACTCTACAAAATATTTTGTTTTTGTGCCTAGGCATTGAGACATGACAACACATATTTTAATTTTCAATTCACAAAACATAGAGATTTGACTCTATTTTGACATGGACCAACATATCACTCGCATGGACTGAAATACACCGACATGGCCCAGCATGGGGTATTTCTTGAATTGCAGTTGAATGTCATGTCGGGATGTTGGATTTCCCAACACATGTCGGCAAAATTTCATCAGTATGTGCCAACATTTGATACCATGATAGTGAGCAAATTCATTAGTTCCCTCCACCTTTGAAGATTCAAAGAATAAAATAGCACAGTAGATTCATGGTGGTTCTATTGAATAAAGTGATAGTTGTACTTTCCCAAGAACAAAAGCAACAACAAGAAAAAATCAGATATCAGCAAGTGGTCACATAAAGCTAAAATACAATCCTCGGAATGGACATACCTGTTTCTCATTGACACTGCTGTTGAAGCTGCCAGCATCAGCTTCTGCTGAAGACAGCAGATTGGTCAGTAGAAACTTCAATTCAAAGCAATAGGGTTACAACAGCAACCATCTCCAGTGCCTCATGTCTGAAGCATTGACATTCAAAGTCCATAAAAAAAAACCTCCCCCCATCCCCACCCAACCCCAGTCATAGTTAACAGCAAAGAAATTGCAGCAAAGGCGAGCAACCACATACACATCCTATAGAAACCACACTCCACATACAAGCTCCCCTCCAGCTCAAGCTTAACAATCACAGCACCAACCAAGTGACTTCGACTCCCACAGAAAGCGGCAAAAGTCACCATTTTTTGACAGAATCACAACACCAACCAAATTAAAACTGAAAGGAAAGATCAAAGATCTCATCTTGCTTACACCAGACTCCACCATCCCGGGATCTGGCCCCACACTCCCCAAGTTCAGTCACTCAGTGCTAATTCACAAACCCTAGCTCAAACCCACGCACATCTCGCCACCACACCCATAAAACAAGCAAGCAAATAGCCAAAAGCAGGAGAAAATCGAGAATGTGGCCCAGATCTACGAACCTCCGCCAGTCTGCTCGTTGTCAGGAAACTCCTTCTGCAAAGCACGGTCGATAATGTCCGCGAAGCTCCCCTCCTTTAGCGGCTCGGACACGGAACTCTCCGTCGCGTTCCCACTCCCACTCCCGTTCCCATTGCCACCACCGCCGCCGCTTTGGTCCCAGACTTCGTCGGCTCCGGTTAAACCGAGCAGGATGGAGACGACCACGAGTGAGAGGAAGAGGAGGAGGAGGAGTGTGTGGTGGCGGTGGGTCCCCATTGGAGGAGGGGAGGGGAGAGTGATGGTTCAGATTAGTGGAGAAGGGGTGTAAGTTAACAGGTAGGGAACGTGGGAGTTGGGTGGGAAACGATTATGTTTATATGGTCTCTGCACTCTGCTCTTGCAGTCTTGCTGGCGGGTCCTGCTGGCGTTGGTGGTCGTTCAAAGGTCGATTTCTAGTTACGGGAATGATGTGCTTCTTCTTCTTCTAGTTTTTCGTTGGGCTCTTTTCCTTTTCCCAATTAAAGGTTTGGGGAAATTAATTGCGACTCGTGATATGCACTAGCTACAGGGATTTCCTTTCTTTGTCTTTAATTCCTTGGAAGTTTTTTTTAACACAAGGTAAACTTATGATTTGGAGGAGCCTATCATGACTCCATGAGGTTTCTAACTCGAGAGGCAGTTGTAAAATCTGCAAGCACAAGCCTACTTAGGTATTTGGATTCCATGGAAGTTGTTCATAGGTTGAGAAAGAAGAGTACTTAATTAATATACATATATTAATCATTCATTTCAAATTTTGTATATGGCAAATTTAATATTTGAGTTTTTGGAGAGATTATTGAAGGGATTAATGGATACAATTATGTTTATTAAGGGAATAAGAAATTTTTGAACATCAACCATTAGGAATAAGTTGTCAAAAATTTTATAAAATATTAATGATGAAGATGACACTAACGGAAATACAAAAGAGTAACTCTAATGTTTCGTTATTATCCATCCACACCTCTTCTACCATAATATAATAGACGTCAAGGAAACGAGGCTAAGTTTTTCCTCCACATATGTTTGAAACCGAACGACTATTGAGATTGGGTTAGAGTACATTTTGCAATAAGGCCCAGAGTTTACTTTGATATGAAAACGTACACTGTTAGTTGAAGGGCTTGCTTTAGTAAATGCTGATTAATTAATGGTGGATATGCAGTCCACAGCTGACACGGAATCGTTCCATGACCAAGTCCACGACAGCTACAGGGATAAAAATTAATTAAGAGGGAAATGCTGTTCATAATCAGTTAATTAAGTAATTGGCAGACGAGGCAGCGTACCAGAACCACAGCTGGCCTTGTGGTACATGGCACTTACGTTGTCGATAAGAACGAACTTGATCGTTGGCCTACTTTTGCCACAATGCTGCATGGACGACTCCGCCTTTACGGTGCACCCGCCCTATCAAGCCCCTAAAGTGCGGGCCCCACCTTATCACGACTACTCCCCACCACCAACCTATTGGTAGTTGTACACATCCAGGCTCCCGCAAGTATACCTGGAGAAATCTGGATTCTCGCAAAATCCCTGGACTAGCTTTTCCCGGAATGTCCAACATCATCGAATTCATTTCGGATACATACAACGTAGAGATAAGCGAAACAATAAATACAGAGAGACCATCCAACAACAAACTGAGATTGCAACAGCACCACCACCATTACGAGTCCAAGGACAGGCAAGCTACTTCAAATGGTGCTGTAGCAAATGCCAAGTGTGATAATCCCCCAGATTAAACCAGTGGTCAACCACATGACCAGACCAGTTGAACCATTTAACTTTTCTATTACAAGTGTGAGGTGGTGTAGCGAGGAAACAATTGAAACCAGACAAGTTTATATGTCCATGACATAAGCACGTGTATGTGCCCTTCATGGTTGCAACTTGCAAGTGACGGGATCTAGTACAAGATGAAATACGTAGTAAATTGCAGGAATGACGCGGCCCCAAAGGACCCAGTAGTTCTCATAGCAGAGGAGAGAGAGCACATGGAAGGGAACTGATCTAAGGAATACCACTTACTAGATATTACAGATCCTTGACTGCACCCTTGACTGCACGAGTGCATCCTGATCAATCTGGTCCTCAGCCTTTTCTCATTTTAGACCTGGCATATCTGAATAAATGAAGTCAAGAAATACATAAAAATTTACCAAATTGCAGGAGCATCAGATCTTTAATAAGGTCTCAAGCCCAGTTGCACTGCTGATCGAAGTGATGAGAAGCCTGTTTCCAGTAGTGACGCAAAAAAGAAGTAATAGTGCTATTTTGGCAACAAAGACAGGAGACATCATGGGGTAACAATGGATCATGAAAGAATGACCAGATCCAAGAAGTTTGCCAGCGTGGCAGGGAAGAGGACTGAAATTTCCACTTTACCAGAATGCACGAAAAGTTTGAAAATGGCTATCTAATCACCAATTTGACCAGCAGGGGTATAGCATAATTTTGCCTGCAACAACTGAGATGCCAAAAAGAGGCAATTCAACGCAAAAAGTCACACACCATAACTAAGTAGGATACTCCAAATGCATGGCATGGTCAGATGTGCCCACAACTTTTCCTTGAAGGCTGTTCAGAGCTTCAGTGGAGCACTCAACATCCTACATGATCAGGTATTTTAATTTTAGCATTTAGTTCATTTTTTCAAGATAGGAAACATCTATGAAAAAACACATAATTGACCTTAGAAGAACCATAGATAACATGCATAACAGGGTAAAAGTTAAGCCTCTTATGGAGTCAAGTTACAATGTTTATCCCTTTGGAGGAAATGTAAGACATCGAAATGCAAATGTATTGAATACAACTATATACTCCTTCAGAATACTAGACAATGCAAATGTAGCTTAATGATATACAAAGTACATAATCATGTAACAAACTGCCCAGGAGAATCACCAACATTAAAATTGAGAGGATCCAAAGAAACATCAAACATGATCAAATCATCTCAGCCTTTCATTTCATTGCATGTGTATTATCGACAAATTGACTAATTTTCTTTTGGGAAAAATCTCCACTTTCTTAAGCTCTAGAGTAATAGCCATTCGAAGCACTGTCCTTCAGATGTGATTTTGATTTGCCAGGTTATCATGATTCCTGGTGACCCTCTGACCTCTTTTAAGTCCATCACTTACCACATCCCTGTCCCCTTAAAATTCAGTAGAATCCATGCAGAATCTTGTCAAGTGAAACTAATATCCATAACATAGCTTACAAACTCCCAGACATGGCATGTCCACTGTACTAATCACAATTTGGGGACTGTCTTGATGTAAAGATGAAAGAAGTTCAACATTGTTCAGCCAAATGGACGAACTGGGACAAGGATGTCATGCCATACTATTATACGTTGTTCCATATAACTATAGCTTCATTGACCAATATTACATATACATAGACCAGAGACAACATAGACATGAAACATCCTACTCAATTGACAGAATACCTAGCGTAGAGGCAGTTGATATAAGCTACTTGTTCTACCCAAAATCTCCCATGAAACCTATCTCTCCTGCCACGAATCCTACTTCATACATATAATTGTTCTTTCATGCAAACCCCATATGTTTTGCATTCATGATGACGTGAGACCAATGCACAAAGATGTAGTAGTTTACAAAAAATAACAAAAGTAAAGCTAAAATAATATTTAATCTTTTACACAAAAGTTCATATGCTTTACAGGTTCCCAAAAAAAAAACCTTCAAGTAGAATACTCGTACTTGCATTTCCAGCATTAGACTACATGTTGACTAATTTGCAACAACAGCAACCATGCCTTTTATCCCATTGTGTGGGGTCAGCAATGTGTATCAATTCTCTCTATTCATTTGTATCGGTTGTGTTTCAAAACACGTCAGGAACCATAGCTTATAGTAGGAAGCGCCTTTCCAAGAAAAAAACTGTTCCCAAAACATCTTTCTTCCATAGCTTTTTTTTTCTAAACAACAGTGACCAATTTTTTTGTGGTTCTAAACTAAAAAGTAGGTGATATAAAAGCTGTAATGGATAGCATCTGCTAAAAAGTTGGCTTTTGATGAATAGTGTTTTTTACCCGATGCAATTCCAAACAGACCCTAAGGTTGTTTCCTTTGTTAGATTATACCTATTTGAAGCCTTATTTATTATTGCTATCCATGTAATTTTAGGTCTTCTGATAACCCATCAAGCCCCATCTATATGAATTTGTTCCTCAAAACATAATATAAAAGAATAATTATAAAATGACAACTACACCATAAATACCACAAGGCTTACTCCCCACCTTTGGGGCACAAAACTGCCTCAGTTTACCTTATGTCCTCTTAAACCTTCTAAGCAATAACACAGACACTGGCATCCTTATTTTATTTGTGGGAAATCTTCACACTCTTTTGCTGGTAAGCATTTGTTTGAATCCAATCGATGTGACTTTTGAAAGGGATGGATCATTGTGTGTAACATCCTTAAATTCATTTTTGTAATTATTTACATTTTAATGAATTTATTTCTAAGTAGGTGTTACTGTTCCGAGACCTATTTGTGTGATTTTGTGATTTTAGACTTAGACCCCGTGAATCAACTTCTGTTTGTGTGATTTCTGTGTTTGTTCCTTAGTGGTTGGCATTGTACTTGTATACTCGTGTGTGGGTCCGTGTTTGTGGACCGGTTGGTGGAGTATGTTGGTGTGGTTCCTGTGCATGCCCCCTTTTCTTCTTCTCCTTCCTCCTCACGCTTCCTCCTTCCCTCCTCTTCCTCGCGACTGTCGGCACCATCTCCCCTTCTCCACCTCTCTTTTCCCCCCCACCCCCGTCCCATCTCTCTCTCCCCGACCCACTTACTCACTCCCTCTCCTGTCTCTCTCTCCCTCACCCATTCTCTCCCTCCCCTGTTTCTCCTAGCGGTGGTGCCTGTGAAGAGCAAAGGTCGATGACGGCTTGAGGCAGTGCGTGGAGCTACGGTGTTGGATTCCTGAGCTCGTGGAGTGGCCAAGGACGTCTGGGATTGTCGGAGTTCTTCGGAGAGCGGATTTGGGTTGCTGGAGACCATTTTGAGGTACGCACCTCTAATTCTCAGGTAGAAAATTATGAAAAATGGTAGAGTTGCCTAAAATGCATATAATCTAGGCTAAATTTAATGTTTTGAATTTATTGGGAATTAATTATGGTTTATTGTGGCATTATAGTGATTTATGACGATCATTGGATTTCAGTTTCTTTTCAACCTTTCTCTACTTGAAAATTGATATCTTCTTGTTTGGTGAATGGATTTCGATTTTGTTTGTTGCATTATAGAGTAGACTCAAGGGTCTACAACATACATTTTGTGTAGAATTTGTGGTGATCATTTTGCAGGTCTGCCCTTAGCTCCCACTTTGGGCAAAATTTTTGGTTTCTGGTTCAAGCCTGTCTGATTTCTGACAGAATACCTAGAGCACGGGCCGTATATGCAACCCACATGCATGGGTTGGCCAAGGATTCTTTTTGGGTGTTTTCTGTAATTTTGAGTATTTAGAATCCATGTTTAATGCTTATGTTTGCATGGAAATGAATTACATGCTTTAAGAATGTGTTCTGGGTTTTTATGATAAGTGTAGTATTTTTTAGAAAACGGTTTTCAAAGGAATGTGTTGATCCGTTTTGGAAATGATTTTTTGTGTTTTTTGTTTGCAGGCCAAGAGACCGTGGTGTCATGTCGTCGACATTAAGGAATGTGACGACATTCTCAGGTGGTCAAGCGCGTCTTCCTAGTTGAAGTCAGAGTCAAGAAACCTGACGCGAAGATCGTCATATTTTGAAGGTACGAGACTTCTTGACTATTATTTTAAGACTAGAGTTCAGGTCCATGGGTTGAGGTGTTTTGTGATATGACATGGAGGTATGATACTTTTGCTATCGTCGTGAACACTGAAGCTTAAGTGTTGTAAGGTATAGAGGTATGAGATTTTCTCCTGAACATCGTGTGAAGGACATTGTGAGGAAGCATACCCTGTGGTGGCCAGTGCAAGTGGAACACATGCTCTATAGCTAGTAGTGTCCTAAAAGATAGGATTGTCTTCCCAGGAAGGGTTAGCTTTATGAAGATTCTCCAAGCTAAAGAATCGTGAGACGGTGATTATTTCTGTATAGGATAGCTTCACTGTTGCAGTGCAATGTATTTTGGTAGCTGTTTGTGGCCATAATTGGTTGTCCAACGTCGGATTTTCTAACTCATTATATGTGTTTTTGGCCATTAAAGGCCTCACTTGTGTTTTCAACTAATAGAGCCTTTGCTTGTTTGATTTGGCTGGTGTAGGCCATGTTTCTTATGGTTTGAACCTAGTACAGCTTTGTTTTGTGGTTTTCCGCCTGTTGAACCTGAGTTGCGATTTTTGATGGATTTAGAGAAAACAGTTGTGAAATTGTTTTAAAGGAAAATTATTATAATTTTGTTTTTTGCCGTTTTGTGAAGTGTGTGTTGAATGACTTTGTCATTTACATTATTTTCTCCGTGGTTTTTAAGTTATAGGTGCAAACGAGTAAGTGAATTTTGCATAGTACATATAGTTTAGAATCTCGTAATCGTACACACAGATTTCTAGTTATTTAGATATTTCTGTTTAACTTTAAATTACAGTAATTTAATTTATTTTAAATTATTATGAAAATTTAAGACGTTACATTGTGCCATGCATGTACTGTCATGTTTGAGGTTTTCAACTTAAACGCACATCTTTTTTGTCCTCAAGTCTCTTTCTTCTCTGGATACATTGTAGACTCTCCAATATAAGAAAAACATAAATACATGATCACCTTTTCCTATCGTTGTTTATACCCTTGTTGGTGTCTTATTGAATAATGCACTATTGTAGTGGTATTGCGTTGTTTAGCTGCATACAACAATCTTGTGTTTCACTTTTTTCCAATGATTCTGAAATGTGTTTAGCTCACATGCATACATAATACTTCATTTGATTAAATAATAATGCGTTTATGACTTTTTGTTTGATTGCTACTACTAGGTTTCCTTTTTAGATATTGTTGCTCTAAATTTGTTCGTTCCTTAAATATATATATGTCGTCCATTTTTTAACTATGTTTTCTTATTTCAACAATTCCTCATTTCCTGATCGAGGATTTGGTTGGTTGAGGCGGTGGTTGGAAGGTTAGGAACTGATGCTAGACTAGCCACCATGCCAAGATCTGACACCTTCTTCCTGCCACAAACAAATCTAATAGCACCATGAAGACCACTACAAGCAACAAGACCAATAAGAAAGAGTTTATGCATTTAGTCATCGAGGTCCTGAAGAAAATTCACCTCAATTAGCAGGACTGGGCTCATGTGTTCCATGTGCCCATGTACCACACGTGAAACAATAATTTCAAGCAGGGCACTCTCCTTGAGACTTAAGTACCTCAGTAGACCAGAAACTTAATACGATCGGCATAGCTAAGGCACACTTTAAAGATGCTCAAAATGTTTGATTCTTTTTATGCTGACAAGTGCAAGCATGCTTGAACCTTATGTATGGCCTACCTAATGGCTGATAATCTAATACGAACTAAAAATGAGGCTCAACATTTTTTCCAAGAATAGCAGGATAAATAATGCTCAAAGTGAATAGCAATGGCAAAAAGAATAAATAATTCTAGTAGATGCCAAAGTCATCAAATTGAATCAGTTTCGTGACATTAACAACTAAAGCAAATGAATTTGGGCTTGGCATGTTGATTTCTAAGTTTTTCACCCTTCATGATGAAACTTAAAATTCTCATTTAAAACAACATGAGCAGGTCTTACGTTGAGAGCTTTACAATGTTACATTTAAATAGCAATATAAAAGGAGAAAGCTATCTCGACAAGCAATGAAAAAATAACCAATAATTCAAGTAAAATGCAGTCCCTGAAAGACAAGCATAATGTCTACCTTGAAATCAGCGAAAGCAACTGGCACTCCACCTCTTCCTCTCATCTTAAGGGACTGGAACCCAGAATATCTATGAACACAAAAACATAATGTATCACATGACAAAAGTTTCTGACATCACTACATGCTCATTTCAAGCTGTGGAGCACGAGAAAAAAAGGGTAAATAATGCACGAAAAACATCCTAAGTGCTAACAAAGAAATTCTCCTATTCTCAATTAAGCCAAGAAAGTTCAACTTACTGAGACAAAACTTTTTTTAGTTCTTCCTCTGTGCAATTTGGACCCAAATTTGCAATAAATAGAGTAGAACATGGTGGAATTTCACCCACCAACTTCTCTGATTTTTCCTACATACATCAGCATCACTTTAAGTTTCAAGTACAAAAAAACTCACTCAAAGTTAATGACTACATAGATAAATATTATATATAGTAGTAAGAAGATTTTTAAGCATTATAAGCAAAAAAAAACTGGAACAGGAGATAGATTGGGATAGATCAATGGCAAACGTAAAATAAATGAAAGCTACATGCATCAATAAAACTACAATGATTTAAGAACTAATACAAAATATAGACTTGTTTTGCCATCATTTTGACCCCATTCCAGGGCATCATTTTTCAACAGTAAGAGTGTAAAATATTGGTATTTGTACTGTGCTTTCACAAACTTCAACTTCCAAACTACACTTTGCATATATGATTGCTTCCAATTGTTCTATACAACTTGCTGTATTTCTTTTAGCTGACAAAATGGCCCAAAAGAAGAAATTTGACTGTGACTAACTGTGTGTTCCCCCTGTAACTCCTGCCCATCACTCAATTGAAAGAAATAACTTTCAGACTGTGCACTTACTTTTCCAGAAGCTTGAATATCATCAGCATTGGCAGCTGCTTCATCACTGAAATAGCAAGCACAAAATAACATCACATGCAGCAGTAAAAACAAGGGCACGCTTGCAAAATTTAGAATGTATGAGTGGGTTGGACAGCTAGAATGAATGACTAAAGAATGTAATTCAGCAATAATTCCTGACTTAGCATGTGCATTTATGAAGTGCATTTGAACCTCTTTGTGGCAAGTAAAGAAGCCTTGTTGCTGGATTTATCATTATCGGAATCCAATGGTTCATCTGACCCACCATCTCCTGAACGTGCAAATGTGGCAAAACATGTGCAAGTGAGCTGTAGAGGCAAGTTCTTGTGACAGTGCTCTAGTGATTTCTAGACTGCGCAATTCTTGGTAAAGAACATGTGAAGAGAACACAAAGAAAGAAAATGGTGCAGAATCAAGATAGAAATATCTTTCTAGGCCAATATCAATTTATTTATATATACTGTATACGACTCATTACCATCATTACTTGATGTTTCTTGGTCATCATTCGCCGCTTTAACCCTTTTGTCAATGATTGTATATCCTCTACCATCTATAAGAAAAAAAAATGCAATTTATTTCACTTGTAAGGAAATAGAGTTGAAAATAATCTGTTTGATTAGAGTAAGTAGGAAACCAAATAATCACAAGAACCAGGAAATAGACCAGATACATAACTAAAATAGAATGAAAGTAGTTAAATCGCATATCCTAAGGTTAGGTGATAGGAAAGAATGAAAGAGTATTTAGAAAGATACCCCGTGGCCTTTTTGTCCTTGAATTTGATCTGGCCAACTCAACGAACAGCATAGTTCCAGTTTGAGGGTCAAAAACTGCTCCCTGATAATAATTACTTTACGCTATCAGCATGTGTACGAAACCATCTCATAATTATAAGAATAGCATCACATATTGGATAATAATGTGAGACAAACAACTAAATATATATGACAAAATGGATAATGAGCGCGTTAGAATGCATAGTGTAGGGCTAAAATGTACGGCATGGATATAGTTGAGAATTGCATCCAAGTTTGACTACTGTCGATTGTGCGTTACGTTTCTTGCATGCTTTATTGCCCTTCCATCATTGGTTTTTCTATAGCCAGAAGATAACCATGTCAAATGTACCATTAAAATGTGAGGTATGTTGTGCCACATTGAATTTCAAAAGCAACCAATTTCCATCTCTGGTTATGAGATAACGTATTTTACGCTGCAAATACAGAAGAGTTGGTATAGTTGCTATAATATTGAAGGTTAAAAGCCATAATTTTAATCTCCACCGATGTGTGTATCGTGTATTACTAGCCCATAATCAGAACAACTCCATTTTCATCAACTGCAAAAAAAAAAAAAAAATGCTGCGTAATCAAAACCCCAACTTACATTCAGCTCACTCATGGCCGCAACCGCGGACCGATGATCGAAGAACGTCGCGAACGCAACAACCTACACTCCACAACAAAAGAAACGACACGCGCACGTAACAAAACCGATCCAAAAACAAAAGTTAGCAGACACGGCGGAGATGGAATCGGCACCTGGTCGCCGCGGCCTGTGTACTTGAGCTGGCAGGACTCGAACCCGCGCCGGAGCCGGAAGAGGTTATGGATCTCGCGGGCCTTGACGTCATCGGGGAGACCAGACACGAAGAGGGTGCATATGGCCTGCTGCTCGGGCGTGAAGTACATCGACGGCGGAGGCGGCGGGTGGGGGAGGTAGGGGAGGTCGTAGGGGTGTGGCGGCGGGGGAGGGGGGTGGTAGCCCATCGGGTCGGCACCAGGTGGCTGGTGGTAGAGAGGTTGGTGGGGGAGATCGTAGGGGTGGTGGAGGCGGTGAGTGGGAGGAGACCGTGGCTCCATGGCTGTTTGGTTTGAAAGGGAAAGAGGAAAGTGTGAAGAGGTGAGATAGCTCTGGTGTCACTTGGAGGGTAGAAGTTTGGTAGGGTACAAAGGACTCCAACCCTTGGAAAGGAATAAAGGCCATAAAAATGAAATCATTACGTTTTTTGTTGTTGAAATTTAAGTTATTTGGAGTTTACTAGAAGAAAGAAGTTTTGTGTAAATCTCTTCTGAGAGGAAGAGGAATGGTCTTGTTGTGTGTTAAGGCATAAAATGTGAATACTTAAGTTTCTGTTTTTAACCATTGGACCATAGATGTGGCGAAGTATTACTTTTCTTAAATTAGTTAAGTTGGTGGTACCTTCCATCATCAATCACCAAATAAATCAAACAATGGATATTACACATAATAATGTATCTTTTTATCATTTATGGTATTTGAACTTCCTATCTTCAAGGTAACCATAATAAGGCTTTATCAGTTAGGTTGTGTCTATTTGCAACCCCTACTCATTCCAAGCATTCCAGCGTTCACTAAGAGCCAACTTTGCCAAACAAACACCACCACTCTAGCATCCAAGCATGACACAAATGCTGCTCTAGCAACAACGAAGGAGGAGGAAATAGGGAGCGAGTGGAAGGCAAATCTTCTTGAGGGTGGATGGACTCAATCTTCTCAAAATTGGACATATTTAAACACCTACAAGAATAGAGTATAGTACCCACTCTAGTTGGAGTTTTCAAAACACACTCTAAGCAAACAAACAATGCCTAATCAAGTGGTGGTTGACTCTAAGATCACTTGATAATCTTCAAAACCACTTGATAAAGTAAAAATCTAGTTGTTCCTTCGAAAAAGAGAATTTGTGCTGCACTAATCTCATGAGAAGTTTTTGGTCACAACTTACATTAAAGTGCTTAATAATCTCAACAAAAAATGTACTCTTAGAGTGTGTTTGGAACTACATTTCTAGAAGAACTTTTATGGGAAAAAAAACACTACGATCAAAAACGTGTTTCCAAATATATTATATAGACCTATTTATCTGAAAAGACAAGAGATAGTTTTTTTCAATATATTTTTCAAATAAGCTACGTTTCAAAGAAGTTGGTGGAGGATAGCTTTTACAAAAAAATTGAAATATAACTTTTTACATTTCCATTAATACCCTTACAACTTCAAGGGTATTACACAAAATACCTTGTCAAAATTACTACTTCTGTCATCCTTCATAAAAGCATTTGTATGATATCCTAACTCTTTCTCTTTTCCCTTCTCTTTGCAAGTAATGACGAACAACAGATGGTGTTGAGTGGCGATGGACAATGTGAACTAGCAACGAAAAATGGTACGAAGCAACAACGG
The DNA here is from genome assembly GCA_024699735.1 of Posidonia australis. Classification (NCBI taxonomy): domain Eukaryota; kingdom Viridiplantae; phylum Streptophyta; class Magnoliopsida; order Alismatales; family Posidoniaceae; genus Posidonia; species Posidonia australis. Next base: position 25,957 of record JAMKQA010029517.1, read on the forward strand.
AAGGCATGAACCAGTGACAGACAACATGGACAGCGCCATCAAATGTTTGCTTGCTTCAAACATTCTTGTTGAACATCGTGCTCTTTGAGTGTTTTTTTACCTCGTCTTTTTGCTTTCTTTGGAAACTCCTTTCCTCCTTGAATGGGTCATGTGATATCTTCCCCCGGGAGTTTTCTTACTTCTGTTGAGATTATATACATCTTCCTTGGGTGTTTTTCAGTATTTTCCTACTACCCTGAGTGTTTTCCTACTCACCTTTTTATGTTGTAGCATCTTCCTTGGAGTTTATCAATATCTATCATGTTGCGACTTTCATGGGTCAACAAGCACCAATCATGGATTCACCTGTAGTGTTGCTTGCTTCCTTTCTTTTGTGCTGCTTGCTTTTTCCATGGATAGTTACAGGATTTTTACCTTATTTTGCGAGAGAGTTAGAATTAAGAGTTGAATTTGTTTTTTCTCTACAAGTGCTATGGAATGAGTAAACAACTATCTTATATCGCATTCCTGCATATTCTTTTTCCCTTTGAGCTTGTATTCTAGCATTTTTGTTACTTTATATGTTTGTTTTCTCTTCAAGGATGGATGTCATGATCAATTTTGATATTCGTTCATTGCTAATGAGTGATGAAGAAGTTTCACCAAAAAAACTCAAAACATTTAATCCCCTTAAGGATACAAAGGAAGAGGAAGAGGTTTTGGTTAGATTGTTGGTATCTTATGATCAATACTATAATGAACTTTTTTGTCCAAAAAATCCAGTACACACTACTTCTTTCACGAGAAACCATGTTGTTTACCACATGTTAAATTCCTATTATAGGAATTGCTTTGATCATTGTCGTATGATATCTGATGTATTTATACGATTATGCCATGTCTTTAAAGGAAGGGGTATGTTGTAAGGCACAAGAAATATAACAATAGAAGAACAAATGAGAATGTTCATACAAACAATAGGACATGGGCATAAAATTAGGCCTATGCAACATAATATGCGACACCTTAGAGAAACAATTAGTAGATATTTTAATCAAGTACTAGATATTATTTGTGCAAGGGCACTTGAGGTCATAAGACCTAAGGACTCCTTATTGGCAACAGTAAGACATATTGTTAAATATGGAGGTGGTAAGTACTATCCATATTTTAAAAATTACATTGGAGCCTTAGATGGAACTCATATCCATGCACAAGTACTAAAGGATCGTCATTTAGCGTTGAGAAACGAAAGTGATGCAAAAAATCACCACACAAAATGTGTTAGGTGTGTGTGACTTTCACATGCACTTCACTTTTGTTTCTACTAAGTGGGAGGGAACTACATATAATTGCAAAGTACTTAACCATGCAATATACAATCCTGCAAACAACTTCTCATTTCCTCGAAATGGTTAATATCTAGCTTTCAACATATTAAATTTTCCTTTAAAAAAATATATTAATTTGCATTTGTAATCATTGTTTATGTTAATATTCAGGTAAATACTATGTTGTGGATGTCGAATATCTAAACAAGAAGGGATTGTTGGTCTCTTATAAAAACATAAGGTACCTTCTTCCTGAGTTCCAAGTTGTCAAAGCAAGAGAAAATAATGAGGTCTTCAACAATTTACACTCCTCGCTTCAAAATGTCATTGAGCATGCATTTGGTGTGCTCAAAAAAAGATTTCATACCTTATAGAGGATGCCATAATATGAATTTAAGATGCAAGTTAAAATATTTGTAGCTACAATGTCTATCTACAATTTTATCATTGAACAAAGAAGGCAAGATGACTTCTTAACAACTTTTCAAAATGAAGAACTTCATGTTGTAAATGAAGATGAAGCAAGTGAAATGGAACACTAAAGTTTGCTAGCTTGATGAAACTCAAATGGGAGTAGTTCGGGGTATGATACGGAATGAGATATGTGTGGCTCGTGCGGTCTGATTTACTCATTTCTTTCTCTTGTTTTATTGTAGTACTTGCAATACTCTTATTTTATTGTATTATAGTTTATCAATAACATTATGTAATTTTTATAATATGCCGTTGTTTTATTATCGTAGTTGATGTACTCTTGTTTGGTTGTCTATTATCTTGTAGCACCATTATTCTTGTTTGTTTATTTTTAATTACATTATTCTTTTCATTTTGTCTCTATTTTCATTTTGGCTATCAAGAAAGTTTCAGTAAAGACAATCATGAAAATGAAAAAGGGAAAGGAGAAGGCGACAGTATCTGAAGGTGGTGAACCAACCAATTTTAAAGGCAAATTGGAATGATGAAAGGCACTTAATTTGGTTGAATATTTGCCTCGAAGAGGTTAAACTTGGAAATAAACCAAGAGCTACACTAAACAAAACTGGATTCTTGAACCTCATGTCAAAGTTTAAGACAACCATTGGACTTCGTTACTCTCGTGCCCAATTTAAAAATCAATGGGATGCTGTGAGAAAGGATTGGCAAAAATGGACAACATTACAAACTCAAACCGGAAGTGGATTCGATGGAGAAGAGAAGGATCATGATAAGCACTAGTGGTATTTATGGGTATTGGTGAGTACTTTAGTCAAGTTTATTTTTATTTTTACAATCAATTTGTGTACAAGTACTAGATCTGAAAAGTTATTTTAATGAATGGTTGTTTTCAAATATATAAGGTCATCCTAGAGTTGAAAAGTTGAAGGATAGATTTGTGCTACTACATACCTCTTTGCTTGATTTGCTTTTCAAGCGTTGTGCAGCTACTGGTGACGATGTATATTACCCAACGTAATGCAAAAAGAACCAGATAGAGATCAAGAAATATGCATTGACATGAGTGTGCATGTAGATGCACCAAGCACAGATGAAGGGTCAATGACATCTTATTTGAGTAGCAATAGAAAGTCCAACAACTTTCAAGAGTCTACCACCAAGTAGAGGAAGGCGTCAATAAGTGCATGTATCGACAAAGTCTATAATATTATGGGAAAAAAACAAGATGGTAGAACAACAAATGCAACTAGAAGCACTTGAGAATGAAAAGGAGGAAGCTTACTCTTTTGATACTTGCTTCGCACTATTTGAGAAGTCAAAAACACTCAATGATAATCAAGTGATGTTTGCAATTTCTTTGCTTGGGAAGCCAAACAACCATGAGTTATTTGCAAAAATTAGGAGTCCAAAAGATAGGATTCATTGGATAGATTGGGCATGTAACTGTAACCATGCCAACCCGGGAGTCCGACGTGGAGTCGCGCCAGAGAGAGGACATCACAGCCATGCCAAGATAATGAAGGCGCAAGATAGGATAAAACGAAAAAGAAAAGAAGCCGCCACCTAGTCTTTTAAGGGAAAAATGAGGAAAACCACAAAAGATCAGATGCATGAGACGCAAATGCGAAAGCCAAATGTCTACTAACTAGAGGATAGATAAGGATTCCTATTATGCACGAGGAAGGTGTTAGGCACCCTCGTAAGCCCAAGAAACTCGGTCTTTCGTTGGATAGATCGGGCATGTAACAGTAACCATGCTAACCTGGGAGTCCGACGCGGAGTTGCGCCAGAGGGAAGAGATCACAGCCATGCCAAGATGGCGAAGGCGCAAGATAGGATAAAACGAAAAAGAAAAGGAGTCGCCACCTAGTCTTTTAAGGGAAAGACGAGGAAAACCACAAAATATCGAATGCATGATACGTAAATGCGAAGGCTAGATGTCTGCTAACCAAAGGATGGGTAAAGATTCCTATTACGCACGAGGAAGGTGTTAGGCACCCTCGTACGCTCGAGAAACTCGATCTTTCTAGTCTAATTGCTTGCTAAAGGCTAGATGAATGTTTGCTAAACCTGGATCATGCTCTAATCATGCTAATATATATGCCATGACAAGACTGGATGAATGTGCAAGACAGTGTGAGAAAACTGCGAAGAAATTCACATGAATTGACAAAATCGCAAAAAAACATATGAAATGACGAGGTTTTGTTAAAGAACGCTTTTGAAAAACATAATGATATCAAAAAGATGACAAGTCAAGTCAACCCGAGTCCTCAGAATCATGAAAAAGTTGTGAAAATAAAAAAAGGGGAAATAATCCGTGATAGGGACAAATGTCAACCTTCAGGCCTGTTAATGTACGCCCTTGGGCGACGAAACCTCAAATCAAATCAAAAATCTGAAATGTAGGATTAAAGCCAATTAAATCGGATATCGGATAAGAAACTCTAAAGACAAAGTGAATCAGAATTATGGAGAAAGTCATGAAAATCAAAAAGGGGAAAATAATATGTAGTTGGGACAATGTCGGCCCTCAGGCCTATTAATGTACGTCCTCGGGCGATGAAATCCAAATCAAATCAAAAATCTGAAATGCAGGATTAAAACAAATCAAATCGGATATTAGATAAGAAATTCTGAAGACAGAGTGAAGAAAGAAATCCACGAAGGAAAGGCATGAGATGTCGACTTACTAAATGCAAATGTGAGGGAAAAGGAGATGAAATGGATGGATAAGTGCCTAAATGTATAAAAACTCTAAAGAATGACTTAGACATGGACTATGCAAGACTGACTGCAAAGACTGTGATGCACGCTCATGAATTGGAGGCACAGGGGCAATTTGGTCATTTCCCTAGCCAGATGTGATAAAATGCTTGCATGGGAGTGATGCATGGCTTAAAATGTGTGCCAAAAGTCTAGAAGATGTTACTTGTAGGAAACATGGAGGAGAAAATCGATAAAATGATGTAAACGCGATAAAGGACAGACATAGGGGTCAAAATGCAAAATTCACAGAAAGGAATGAGAAACTGGATGAAAAACCTGCTCATGACATCTATCTTAACATGCAAATGATGGGTCCAATGTCAATGTAGCTCAGGGATGTAAAAGTTGCACCTGGGTAATTTCTTGAAAAGTCAGGGTCTAAAGTGCAAAATTCACATATGAGTGTAAATGTGGCCAAAATGTAAAGCTAAGGATCAAATCTCAGTGAAAACATGATTTTTAAATGGTATTAATGATTAAATGCAGAATATGAGGCGAAATGAGTGAAAAATGTCCCAAAAACATGAAAGAAAACATTTAAAATCCTAAGTGATGGATTTGGAATTAATCTAAGGGTTAAAATGTAAATTTTATGCTCAGAATTGATTTAATGTTAATCCAGGGACTTTTCTACAAAATCTCAAGATCTGATTGTGATAAAAATGAGGCTTTTATGTTGGTTAATGCAATTATGAAGTTTCTTGATGTTTAAAATGCAAAATGTACAAGGAAAACTCATTTTTTAAAGTTCTGGGGGTTAAATGCAAATTTTCAGGACCAAACTGTAAAGAAAACTCCATTTTACTAACAGTCAGTGTGAATTTTAAATATTTTAAGGCTCAGAATGTAAATTTCATTAAGAAAAAGCATTTCAGAAAAACTCAGGGGCTTAAATGTAAATGTTCTGGACCTAAATGTAAAGAAGCTATGTTCCAGGGACCCAGATGTGATAAAAACATGCATTAATATGTTAAGAATTAAAAGATGAACTATGCAAGGGGGCACATGCAAAATTCACAGAGAAAATAAAGAAATAAAAAATATTTTAAAACTACAAGGATTAAAGTGAAAATGTCTGGACCCATATGCAATAAAAAGGACCTAAACGTAATAAAATAAGGACTTAAAAGTAATAATCAAAAATTAAAGAAATTGGGCCTAAAAAGACCCATTCGAAGATCACCGGAGGATCGCCGGCGTTCCGCGTCTGACGAGCTCCTGGAGGCGGTCCGGCATTCGAAAGGGTGCGCGCCAGGCTGGGGAAGCACCATGAAGTCACGACGGACCTCCTCAAGTGGTGGGGCACAGCTGGGGAGGCCTGAGGCCTCCCCCCCACCTCGAGCTCTGGCGAGGGGCTTCTATCGGTGTCGGAGAACATGACGGCGTGGCTGGAGGCGGTCCGGAGGCTGAAGCGGCACGTCGGAGGCTCGGGGAGCACCGTGGGGACACGACGAGGCTGGGAGGACGTTGGGTGAGGCCCAAGGAGGTTTGAAGGCCTCCTCCCACCTCCATCTCCGGCAACGGGGACAGTGGAGGTGGTTGGGTCGCTGCGGAGGCCCTGGCAAGCGGTGGAGCGGCTCGGCGGGCTCGTTGGGGATGCGCTAAGGCTCCTGGATCGTCGACGAAGAGTGTGGTGGACTCGTGCACGCGGGGGTGTCCTCAACGGCGTGTGGCAGCGGCGGTGGCGTCGGTTGCAGCGTGGCCTGTAGACGCTTCTCCTGAGAAGGGGGGGCACCGAGGAGGAGAAGAGGAGAGGAGGAGAGAGGAGAAGAGAAGGAGAGGAAGGAAGGAGCCCTGGGGGTTGTGGGTTCGTCGGAGAAGGTGAACCCTGTTGGATACTAATGCTTCTCTAGAGGGGGGTGAATAGAGATTTTCCGGTTTTAATTATGTCTTTGGAATTTATTATGCAATTCAAGAATTTAACACAAAAAACATTCAATCGCAAAGACACTAGATTTATAGTAGTTCAGCCAACCCCGACTTAGTCCACTCCTCAAGTTCCCCACTTGAGACTTATCCCTTATATTCAATAACCTAGAATATTACAAGTTACAAAGATTACCTCGTTTGTACACTTGTATCACGAATTCACTTCTCCTCCCTGGAGAACCTCTGATTGCTTTTGAAAGAGTGAGAGCTTTGGAGCACTTGAACTGTTGCT
>JAMKQA010029518.1:0-24350 GCA_024699735.1 Posidonia australis
TGACAGTAGCACAGATGATGATAATGGCACACAACCACCAGACGACGATGATGGTGGCATTAGAGATGTAACTCCACCTGCAACAGAAGAGCCACAAGTACAGAGAGAGACACAAAGGCCACTTACTCCATTTACATGGGATGCCTTCACACATGCTACACAAGATAAGGATCATGGAGGCCGGCCAGAAATTTATTATCGACGACGGGATCGTCGTGATCAACAACTAGATGAAGATTCTTGGAGCAGTCATTCAAGAGGATCTTTGTTAGACTGACTTGACTCTTTGAGTATTCATGATCGTAGAGATCTTTATAATTATAGTTCTTATGGAGGTGGTTCTGTTGGGCAAACAGACGATAGTACTCAAAGCGATTGGACAAGAACTACATCTTATGCTCTAAGCGAACAAACTGGATGGAATATGGATTCATTATTTCATTATGCACCTCCTCCAATACAATATGAAGGGCAACCACCTGAACGTCCTCCAAGTCATTCTTATATCCCTCGACAGTCTCAACCAGTATATATAATTCCTCAATATCCACCAATGGGATTCTTAATACAGCTGCCAATAACATAATACCAGTACTTTATCAATGAATATCAGACATACTATAATCATGTCTTGGAACAACTATGTGTTCTGGAGAGAGTCTCAAATTCGACAACAAATTCATCGAGAACACAATATGGCTGATGTACAGGAACAATATTTTGATCCACCAAGGCATTCTTCATGGTATTAAGCATATATAAGGTAACTTTTTTGAGTCTTCTTGTTTTTAAACATTTATTAAGCATTTTTATGTATTATTTATGCTTCGGAATGTTTCTATTAGGTCTATCTACTGTATTTTCATGTGATATATATTGAGGAAGTTGATCTAAGTAGTCTAAGATGTAGATTATTACTTACTTTAGCTTATCTAAGAGTTTCAAATCAAAATTCAAAGTTTTTTTATCATTTCCATGGACTTCCGTAAATTTACTGCGTTTCCACTGACATTTCCACCGATGTCCGACACGTTTCCTATTTTTGTCGGACCGAAGTCCGACACGAAACCGACGTTTGATTCTATGATGGTGCCTTCTTATTGTTTTTTCACTAGTTACATTTTTTTTAATTTTCTTTTCCAAATACAAAAATGCTAATGCTGGAAAGTTCCCTACAACTTGCTATACTAGAGAACAAGTTGGTGGTTCATTTTACGTTATCAAGAACATCCTTCAGATGTTGGAATATGAATCAAAAAATTCATCTATGAAAAAGCAGGAGGAAATCACGTCTGGGAAATTAGGACAACATATTGACAACAATATCGATGTAAAGGAACAAGATCCAAACTCTTTCACATCTAAAAACTCCATTTCTCAGGAAGAGCCAACTTGAGCAATGGAAGAGGACCTCACCTAAACGGTTTTTTCGCAGGGAGAGAGTCGCCCGTCGTTTGTCGGTGCTATCTGGAGAGAGTCGCTCGTCACGAGGAGAGACTCGGACTGCCGATGCTACCGCTTGCTCGTCGCAGGGAGAGACTAGGACTACCGATGCTACCACTTGCCTGTCGCGGGGAGACTCGCCCGTCGCAGGGAGAGACTCGGGCATCGCACCGTCGCTCGTCGCGGGGAAAGGGTCGCCTGCTGCTTACTGGTGCTATCTGGAGAGAGTTGCCCGTCGATGGGAGAGACTCTGAGTCTCTTTGGTTAGGGTTCACAGGGATCGGGGGGTCGGGGGACGGGGGTGTCGACTATGATTTGTGGTGAAGTAAAATGTTAGGGTTAAAATGTTAGTATTATATATACTTATATAATTATATATTTATATTTGTATTTATATTTTATGTTAAAATGTTAGGGTTTAGGTAATTTTACTTAGTTACCTCCAGGTTAATGGGTTAACGGGTTACCTGTATTATGCTATCCAAACCCTGACCCATTAAATTTATGGGTTAGCGGGTGATGGGTTAACGGATCAACGGTATACAAAAGTTCTACCCTAATCCGTTCTTAACGGGTCGGATTTACTCGGGTTAACGGGTTATACCCGACCCATTTACAGCCTTATTTGTATATGTCTATTTTACCATTTGGTTTGACCTTATGGTGTAAAACCCAATGGCAACCAATAACGGTAGCTTCAAAGGGATGGTCACATAACTCTTAGGTTCCTTATGGTACTAGTGCTTGTATCTTTTTATTCATAGTATTCTTTCAATGTGGAATACGTATGATCTCTTTATAGTTTCTAGAAACAATCTTAGATGAAATAGACAAAGCCAATTAATGATACATAGGGTGAAGACGATCATAATAAACAAAAAGGGAAATAAGATGATCAGTAGCAAATCATTTACCTTTACGAAAAGTAATAGGAACATCAAGGTGTGATTGTGGTAGATCTATTGGTGTGAAAGTTGATTCAATAGAAGGTGGAAGTGGTGGTTGTTCTCGTTGACGACGACAGTAAACCTGTAATGGATGAGTGGGAGCTACCAATGAGTTAGTTGTGTCATTAGTAGTAGAACTCGCAACGGGAGTAGGATGAGGAACATGGCCTTGACCAGTAGTTGAAGTGTCGAAACAGGATGTGGATTTAAAGAAGGTAACATCAACAAATATGATATATCGTCTAGTAATGGGATCACAACATCGATATCCCTTTTTAGTTTTAGAGTACTTTACGAGAACACACTTGATTGAACAAAATGAAAGCTTGTCAATACTTGATCTTGTACAAAACAAATACATCTAAACACCTTAGGAGGTAAATGAAACATAAGACTAAGACATAGTCTCCTAAAGGGAATGGCTTTAGTAAGAGTAGTAAGAATAACGTTAGGTTAAAAATACTTGAAAACATTCGTTTGAAACATGATTGTACGTGACATCGAGAATATGTTTGTGTTTTCTTTCAACAATGTTATTTTGTTAAGAGATATGAGGATAAGTAGTTTGATGGAATATTCTAAAAGAAGCACAAAAATTAGTAATCTCATTTTGAACAAATTCTAAGGTATTATCAATATAAGACAATTAAGGATAAGCAAAAAATTGGGTTTTTATTTTGGTGATGAATCTTTTGATAACCACAGGTTCATGTGTCCTGTTTTTTCAACAAATACATCTAAGAAACTCTAGGAAAATTATCAATAAAGACAATGTAGTATCTTTAACTAGGTGACACGATCATACTTACTTAAATGATAACGTGTACACTCAAAAGTCTCCATAGACGTTTATGGCAATGCTTGTGTGAGCTTGCGAAGAGAAGGGTGACCGAGAGGATAGTGCCACGGAAGAGATGACTTCGAGCTCGAGTTGGATGATAGAAAACCCTTGAGAATATCATCTTGAATAAGGATATATAGTCTACCACGTTCACGGTCCAAATTGATCCTCTTCTTCGTCTGTAGATCTTGAAAAGTACAATGATATGGAAAAATAGGATTGTTGGCTATGAAGATCGTAGCTTGGTTGTCGCAATACATAGTCATAGGAGTTTGAATGTTGAAACCAAGCTCGTTTAATAGGGATCTAAGTCACATCATCTCACAAGCAGTCTGAGCCATAAACGATACTTTGTCTCAACACTAGACTTAGATAATATATTCTGTTTTTTGCTACGTTATGTAATTAGGTTGTTCCTAATATATGTGTAAAAACGTAAGGTAGACTTCCTATCACCTTTGTTACCTGTATAGTTTGAATCAGAATAAGCCTCAGTTTGTAAATGACCATGTCTCTTGTAAATCAAGTCATTTCCTGGAGCACTCTTAAAATAAACGAGTACTTGAAGTACTGTTTGTCAATGAACTATTTTAGACTAATGTATAAATTGACTAAGAAGGTTAACTGCTTAAGTTATATCTAGCATCGTGATTATTAAATAAATCAGCTTCCAAATCAGATGTTTGTACTGTCTAAGGTCCCTTAGATATTCTTATGAACTGTCCTAGAATGGTGGACTAGGCTCTATGGGCGTGTTCTCAAGTTTATAACCTAAGAGACCTGTCTTTTGCAACAAGTATATGGCTTTTCTATATTTCCTCTATGACAAGAACATTCTCTTCCTAGAATAAGTAAACTCAATGCCTAGAAAATATTTAAGCCTGTTCATATCCTTGGTGACGAAATCTCCTCTCAAGTATTCCTTAGTGTTAGATATGGCTGCAACATCACTCCCTGTCAACACAATATCATCAATATAGGCCGTAAGAACCACACAATCACCATTTGTCTTCTTGTAGAAGACTGAATGGTCTACAACACACCTGTGAAAATTGCCGTCTGTTGTTACTTTGCTGAATTTCTCGAATTATGTCCATTGACTTTGTTTAAGCTCATAAACAACCTTCTTGAGCATGTACACTCTATTCTCTCCTTGAGCAACATACCTTGGAGGTTGTTCCTTAAAGTTCTGCTCTATCAAGTCGCCATATAAAAAAGAATTCTTGATGTTCATCGAAAACAACTCCTATGATTGATTAATTGTCACAGATAATAGTACTTAAATAGAATTGAGACGAGTCACAAGCCACTAAAAGAGCCTTATAGCGATCTACTAAGTCATTTAGTTTGTACTTCATAGTATGGATCCATTTGCAAGTCACTATGCTTGCTCCTACAGGATAGGTCTTAGGTGTTCCTGTACCATGTGATTGTAATACTTTCATTTTCTCATCTATGAAAGCTTTCAATGTGGTATTTAAATAGCTTCTTGATAATTCCTGGGCATAGATTTAGAAGAAAGACTAGGTAAAATTGCAAAATGTGGGGTGAATATTATCATAGGACATAAAATTGGAAATAGGATACAAGATGGACAGTGGAAGATCTTTTACCATTTCACAGTGTAATAAGCAGGTCATGTGGTGGATTCTAAGGTGTTTTGATCTGTCGTGGTTGAGGATGGTTTAGCTGAAGGAAGCAGAGGTGGCTGTTGACAGTGACTATAAACTTGCAATGGAGGATGTTCGTGATTGTTTGTAATGTCAGAGTGGCCATCTATAGGTACAAGAGTAGGCAAGGGATATGCATTTTGATTGGTTCTTGACTCAACATAGGTCTGAGACTCAAAGAATGTAACATTATTTGACACATAATATTTCTTAGTTGGAGGATGGAAATAACGATATCTCTTTTGTATGCAAGAGTATTCAATAAATATACATTTGATGGATCTAAGAGACAATTTGTCAAGATGAGGAGAGAGTTTTTTGACAAAAGCGATGCACCCAAATACCCATGGTGGCAAGGAGAATAATTCAAAGTCAGGATGAAGTCGTCTGAGGGTGTGGATTAAATTATATCATTTTGTGGATGACATATTTATTAGAAAGGATGTAGTAAGAATTACATCAGACTATAAGTATTTTTATACTTTCATTTGTAGCATAATGGTGTAGGTAATATCCAAGATATGTTGATGTTTCCTTTCCGTCATATTATTTTGTTGTGAAGTATGTGGACATGTGTTCTGAGGCATTATGCCTAAGGATTCACAAAGAGACCGAAAATCTTTTTAAATGAATTTAAGTGCTTTATTGGTGCGTCAACAATTTAGAGTAATAGAGAATTGAATTTTTATTTCTTCTATAAATAATTGAACTACAAACATAACATGAAGCTGATCTTTCAACAAATACACCTAGGACATATGAGAGTAGTCATCAACAAAATAATGAAATATCTATAACCTATGACTTGACACTGATGAAACACAACTCAGACTTCAAACATCACAATTAGTCAAATCAAATAAACTCTGACTCAACGTTAACTATAAATGTCTGAAAGTAACACAATGATGTTTATCTAGTTGACAAGACTCAAAATCAAAAGGTGATATTAACATTTATGGAAGGGTTTGTTGGAGTTTTTGATGGGACAGATGAGTAAGACGATAATGCTACAAGACAGATGGCTATGACGTAGACACAAATGGCATCAGTTTACGTAGAATCTCATTTTAACAAGTAGGTACACGTTATCTCTACGCTTACTGTCCAAATCAATCTTCTTTTTCGTCTATAAATCTTGGAAAGTACAATGAACCTTTCTCTATAGCACATTAATTGAGTGGTATGGCATTAATAGATGACAAATTTACTGGAAAGTCAAGTACGTAAAGAACATTGTTTAGTTTAATTTGAGAAGAAGCTTGAACAACTCCTTCTCCGGAATCAGAACATGAACGGTCATCGATAATCATCACAGTGGAGATATTGGAAAGGCTAGACAAACAGGTGAAAATGTCACGTGTAGCTGACATGCGTGAGAAAACTCCAGAGTCTATGATCTAGGAACTGTTTCCGGAGACAATCATAACACTGTTAGTACATGAATGGGAAGCATGAGTTGCGGTGACAGAGCAATTAATGGTCTAAAGTTGTAGAAATTGCATGTAGTTAGCTTGAGATATGGTGACAATTTGATCTGTAGGAGAAGTGGTATTAGTCACTGCAGAAGATGACTCAAAAGTAGTAATATTCATCCACTGTAGCTTGTCAAACTTGTTCTAACATTTCTCAGAATGATGCTCCAGAAGCTTATAGTGTTGACAATGAAGCTTATCTCGACACCCTTGTTTTGTAGAACCACAACCACGTGAGGAGGATGTGGCCATAATAGATTGATATGTAATAGTAGTTGGCGTCACTGTAGAAATCCTGAGAACTTGGGAGAATATATTTTGAAGTTCTGGAAGAGCCCCAACACTTAGAATTTGTCCATGGATTGAGAAGATAGCTCTCGGTTGAGACTCGAGAGATATGTTGCACTGCTAACTCTTCTAGATACTATTTCATCTTTGTGATATTTGCTGTCAAAGGTTGATATATATCAAGCTCGTCTAATATAATACGAAGAGTAGTGAAGTGTTTCTGCACGGATCAGTCGTCCTGTTGGAAAGAGAATATCTGGTCATGTACCTCGAACACCCTAGAAATATTCTTCTTGTGCCCATATGTGATCTTTAGTATATTTCATATCTTCTTTGCGGGACACAACATCATGACCCCACGAGCGACACTTGACTCAATACTTGAGACTAACTAGGAAACAATTGTAGCATTATCTGCATACCAATCCTCATACGTTGAATCCTTTGAATCTAGAAAGGGCTAAGTGAGATACTTGATCTTCCTATGAGCGACAATCAAGGTCTTAAAACTTTATACCCATAGAAGATAGTTCTTCTCGTTGAGTTTCTCTGAGATGCTACTAAGGTTCTTTACCAATGATTCACAAGATGCCATGGAGATTGGGTCAAAAACTGATTTGATTGATCGCAAACGACAAAAAATAGTGACTGATCTATCGCACAAACAGTTTGAAAACTGCACAAATATTGTCCAGTAACACGAACACATTGGCCAGAGGCACGAACAAGTGTGGATATCACGTATCCACACACAAAGTGAGAAATGAGATTGTTGGACGGCCTAGAACATTAGCATGATCCTCATGTGTGGTATAGAAGGGGTTGGAAGGGCCTGTAATGGATGTCGATGGGGTTGGGATGGTCGATTGGGGGTGACTGTTGACTTGGAAGGCCTAGAGGAGACAGTTGGCATGCCTACAGGAGCTGCTAGGGGTGCCAGCGAGCCTGGAAGGGTCGAAGGAGACTTTCAATGTGCTTGGAGTAGCCGACTGGGGTTGCCGGTGAGCCTGATAGGGCCGGCTGGTCCTTCTAGCATGCCTGGAAGGCTGGGCTAGGCCTTTTGGTGGATTTGGAAGGCTTCGCTAGGTCTTTCGGCGCAGCTGCTAGTGCTGGAGATGGAAGAGGAGGCAGCAGGATTGGCTGAAGAGCCTGGTGGAGGCGGTGGGAATGGCTGGTGGGGTACATATGCCAAGGGTTTTTATTTTGTTTTTTTTTTCCTGGGCTTTGATACCATGTGATGGCAGATAATCTCCTTGTGTTATTGATAAAACATGGATTACAACACACACACACATATATATGAGTATTGAATACCTTATTATTACTGGATAACCATTAACCATATGTCTAAACTAGACTCTAATATCAAATCAAACTGTAATTTATATAACACCAACATTTTCAATAAAATCTTTGCTTACAGCTAAAAAATGTAGAACTATTAAATTTTATTTTTAATTTTTTTTAATATTATAAATGTAGAAGTGTTGCAAGATTGCTTACTTTCTAATTCATATGACAATTTATTAATCCTTTTATTGTTTGTTAATTATGATCCTGTAGGATAAAAATCACATACAAATGAATGTACGACAATTACCGATCTGCCAACCAATTGTTTGTTTATCCTGTTTACTTGGATTTATACTATTCATTTATTTATTTATTTGCAAAACTCTTTCAAAAGTCACAACCTGCTCACTTAATGGCTTGCTGCAGTTCAATTCTCAAAATTCTTCGACTCAAGTTGGAATTGGGCTTCAGTCACCAATCCTTGGAAATGTTAAACCTGCTTCACAACAACAACAACAACCAAATGCTGTTCATCATCAATCGACTCAGCAAGGCAGTTTGACAAGTGGACCAAGGGATTCAGGTTTAACAGTGAAATCTTTTTTTTTTGGGATCACTTTGTTGCATCTCATTTTCTTCGTTTCTTTGTGCAAATCAAAGTAATCTTTAGCTCATTGTCGTTGTTGGTATTTCTTCTCCACGTGTACGTCACCCTTGTGAAAGCTGAAGGGCACCAACAGAATTCTTCTGATGATTTCAATGTAGAACCTCTTATGAGTTCTGGACCCAACAAGGCTGTCATCAATGATGATGATATGAAGTCCCCATACATGGTCAGTAGACATGTTATATGGAAATTCTTTTGATATGCCCATGTTGCTCTGAAGGGTGGTTAACATTTTTCTTGCACTGAAGGTTAAATTTTCACAAATTAGCAATTTTTTTTAATCTTTTGACATAATCAGCCCTTTAGAGATTTTTATAGTATTGCATTCATATTAATTTATGGTGTTCACATTTATCTGTAATTTTCTGTACAATCTTGTATTGCTTTTGTTATTTTCGGTTTGGGTATGATTTGTGATGAAAACACGACATGCTCTTTAGTTTCGTAGTTTTTTCCCATGTAGATTTTTCCCTTTCATCACATGCCCCTTCTATTCAAAGGACCAACTTTGCACTTAGCTCATTTTAAGATTGTTGTTTAAAGATTTAAGTGTTGAATTGAAGGTCAGTTGTGTTTTAGTGTTTTACATTCTTTAATGTACTTATGGATATAAAATCAAGCAATCTCGACATGTGTAAAGTAAGAATTCAACATGTGTAACTTGTGCTTTATTTTAATACATAGAAAATATTGAACTTTTACAAAAGTGGATTTTTCATTAGAAGTCTTAAAATAACTTGAATCTTTGTCAAGCAATGTCGATGATTTATATTAAAATCATCATTTAATTTTGATTTGAAACTTCAACTTTAAGACTTTACAGAGGAAATTACTTGATGGTACCTTCAACTCTCACAAAATTTCACCTTCATACTTTGAACTTCAAAACCATGTACTTTGGTATCCTGAAGTACTTCCATCCTACACATTACCTTTTCTGTCCATAACCAATGGTTTAAAATTTTTTTTTGACCAAAATATCCTCTATTCCCTTGTCCATACCCCATGCTGAAACCCTAAATGCATCTCAATAAAATTATTATTCACAATAATTCCACCATCGCAATTAAATCATAAGTCATAACACATGGATTCATGATGGAGAGAAAGAGATGCACCATCCATCTTCTTGATTTAACATACGAAAATCCATGTACAAACTCCGACTCAGTCAGCATGGCTGCTCCTCTTTTCAAGCAAACAAGCAACCCATGTGTTGGCGTGGACAGTAAGAAAAGGATTTATGAGAAAGTGGATGAGAAGTAGTTGTAGGTGGTGGTGGGTTCACATGTGATAGGTAATGATGATAGGCCTGGATTTGATAGCCTGGCTGTATGAGCTGTGATAGTCTGGTTGAGCATAATGATGGTAGTGATGAGAAGGATAGAAGATGAAGATGGAGACTGAGGAGGCGATGGTGGTGATGTTGTTGGCTCCATTGGTGTGGGGACGAGGTTGGAGTGATGATAATGGCCATGGGTTGGTGCCTGGTGGAGAAGGAAATCCTGTTGAAGAGAAAGAAGAAGAAGATGAAGAAGGGCAGTGCTGCTCTCTTTGTCCTTTCTAAAATGTACAACATCCCCTCCTTTTTTGCCGATCTAATCTTAACCCTCTTCTTCTCTAGATGAGTGATTTAGGGGAAAAAAGGTAAGCCTAGTAGAGGAGATTGTCAAATAAGAGATGTGGGAGATTACCCTCCATGGTTGTGATTAAGGAGCACCTATGCAAGGGCTAATAGAGATTGAGAGAGTTGCAAAATGAGGAGAAAATGTTTCAAGAGAGAGGGAGAGGGTGAGAAAAGTAAGGTGGTTGAGAAGGAAGGGATGGTTGAGAAGGACTCTAGCGAATTAATTATGAAATAGAGTCCTCTTTGCTAATGCAATTTCTATTAAAGAAAAGATATTCTTAGGGTGGAATGCCTTTTAGTTAGTCTAGTACCCAACCCTCTTACTTGCCACTGGCTTACCTGACCCAAGCAAGTACGGATTTCTAGCTTTTAACTTAATGGTGTCTTAACTTAATCGAGAAAGAGAGAAAAAGGAGGATCGTACGCTTGTATGATCCTATTAGAAGGAAGCATAGGCCCTAATATGACTGACTCATTGAGGGAAAAAAGAGCATTTGGGAAGACACTGATCAAGGAGTTGATGAGGGTAAAGGAGAAGAAGAAAACTATCTATCTCATCCCACATTAGGGGATACTACGAATAGTGTCTGCTTTGACGGACTGAAGTTGTCAAGGCGAAAGGCGACATCAAGGAGGCAAGAGGCGAGGTGGCCGGCCAATTGAAGAGGGGTGACTACTTATAAAAACTAATAAAATAAATATATATACCATAAATATATGGTTGTGACGTTATGTGTGTGTGTGTGTGTGTGTGAAATTGTGATTTGTGTATGATTCACTATGTGAGAGTGATAGAGAGGACTGTAACTGAATGTGTGTGTGTATGGTTGTGTGTGTGTGTGTGTGTGGCTCGAGAAGGAAAGAAAATGAGAAGGAGAAAAAAGAAGGATTGTCTGAAAATGTGTGTGGCTGGAGAAGAAATCAAAACAAAGAAGAACCATTGGACCGTTGGAGGATGAAAAAGGGACTGGAGAAGAAAAAGGATGAAAAGAAAGTACCTGAGTGAGGAGGCTTGCTGGCGAAGATATCAGAGAAGGATGACTGTCATAGGATTGTGGAGGAGGTGGACTGACATAGAAGGAGCTGAGGAGCATTGAGGAGGAGGTTCAATTGTGAAGGAGTGTTGGAAGGACCACTGGAGGCTCGTCGTCGTTGGAGTGTTGGAGGTGAAGGCATGGTGGAGAGCTGTTGGGAAGGAAGAAAAGGTGAAAAGTTGGGTTACTCTAGGAAGAAGAGGAGGTGTGGACATGTGAATTGGAGGAGAGGAAGAGTGGTTGGAGTCGGGTTGACTGGATTTTGCACCCAAAATCAGGATTTTTGACCTGTTGACTTGCCTCTTCATTGAGGATCTGAGACAATGAGGTGACCCAGGCACTCCTGAGGTGACCTAGGCACCTGCTCGACTGAACTCAGTCGCTACCTTGATAACTACGTGACTGAGCTCAGTTGTCTGTCAAGGCGATCCCCCTCTACCTCACCTTGCCTGGTCACATGCTGTGATGTGGCGAGACACCTTGACAACACTGCAATAGAACATCTGACAATGATGGATCCTCTTTCTGATTCTGCTCAGGTGGGTCTGCCACAACAAAATAATAAACAGAAACAAGAAACGAAGATATTGGAGTGCAAAGTAAAACATCTGAAGGCAATGCAGCCTCAACTCTCGAAGGCCTCCACCAGAGTTAAGACTGGGTGCTGGAGTCATCAGAGCTGAAAAGGCATCTTTCAGAGTGCCTGGTATATAGAGTGGGTAGCCTGTTCATTGGGGAGATTGAAAGATAGTCAAATGAAAGGTGGAAGACAATGATAAGAAGTTTGATTAAAGGTGTTAAGTAGATAGATTCTTACATGGATCTTAGTATTATCCATTTATGTGTACTCCTATATATATTGGAGATGTTCCTTAGTGTAACATATGTTAATCTATTATTTCTTTTTTCACTAACATTGTACTAGAGCTAGGGTTTTAAAACCTTTAAAAAAAAGAAGATAGAAAAGGGATGAAACCCTAGTTACTACCACCAGCCACTTGTCGGTGGACCACTAGCACTTGCAGTTCGTCATCATCAGGGCTAGTCTATCCCTCCCTGCCACCTTTGTTGCCCCTCTAGCTCTCTTTTGAGCCCTCCTTCGTCGCTACCAGACCTCTTTCAGCCTTCCTCAGTTGTTGACAGGCTTCTTGCGATCCACAGGCCACCTTTCCATTGTCGATGCAGGTCTTTTGCCTCAACTAGACCTTCTGTTGGCCCCCTTACCCCTTTCTGACATCTCCTCCACCACTGACAGGCTCTCCACGACCGTCCAGACCTTCCACCAGTTCTGTTGTCGTTGACGGTCTTCTTCGACATCTTTGGTGGCTCGGTAGCCCCACCAGTGGTCGTTCTCAACATGAACTAGATTGTCGAAGCTTTTTCTCCACATGTTTGTGTATTCTTGTGGTTTTTGGAGAGGAAGAGGTTGGTTATTACTTATTACAAGGGTCTATGAAAAACGATGGAAATTTGATGAGGACACCTTCTGTCCTCAATGTGGAAGGGTAGAAGAAGTCAATCGTTTGTTCGTCTCTTGTTCTACTAGTAAGGAGGTTTGGAAGGTTTGAGAAGGTCTGTTTTCATTGATCTTGAGCCTAAATGCATAAGAGATTTCTGGTGTATTCTTGTGAAGGTGGCAAAAGGAAAGATTGATTTGTTGGCTTATATTGAGATATATGAACAGCTTCATCTTTGACCATAGGACTTGTCATATTGAAGAGCTTGCTTATGGTGCTTATGGATTAATTAAGGGTTGGTTTGATGGTTTACTGCTTAACCTTTTTTGAACTTTTTTCAGTTTCTTTATTTTTTCTGTAAATAATGTTTGCATCTCGGATGATGCTTATTTTATTAATAAGAATAATCTCCTTCAAAAAAAAAAAGCGAGAAGAGAACAACATTAGGGTTCAACATGGAACAATGGGAAAATGGTCAGAATATACCAAATGTGAAAGCAATTGTAAATGTTGAAGGTACCATTAAATAATTTACTCAATTACGTGTTTGTTTCTAATTCATTAAAAACTATTGAATTTTTTAAATATATGGATTCATATGGTAGAAGTCTTCAAATTTCTTGAAATTTTTGATATAGGTACCTATCTTAGAAGATTTAGTTCAAGATTTATGGGATTGAATTTTAATGTTAGAGGTTAAGTTAAGCCCAAATCGAATTAATCCCAATTTAAGTTGGGTTTGACTTGAGTACAACCACTTCTTCAATGCCCTATCTATAACTTTTAGTTTTTCTGTGGTGTAGAATTAACAGAACTGCACACCTCTTAAGGTTGTCTTGTTAGTGGTTACTACCTTGGCAAAAAGGTTTCCCCGTTGTCTAGTAGCTGTCATTGGAAACTGCCTTTTAGTTTGTAATTTATATTATCAATATCATCAACCATGAGATGGTCACTTCTCCAGGCTGTAAGTTCTGCTTCAGTGATTGAAAGTAGCCAATTACCTAGAGATACTGATCTCTCCCCTGGGCAGCCTTTACAACCCATTCAATCTTCAGCTAGCCTGGGTGTAATTGGTCGAAGAAGTATTTCAGACCTTGGTGCAATTGGTGATAACATTAGTGGATCCGTTGGAAGTTCAGGAGCAATGCATGACGATGTATATAATTCACAGATGCTTGAGGCAGCATATTACAAGCTTCCTCAGCCGAAGGACTCAGAAAGAGTGAAGAATTACATTCCAGTAGGGCAGCTACTTTCCTGTTGTGAAGTTTTAATGTTTAACAATTTATGGTTTTCAGAGTGTATGAAAAAGCTCTCAACCTTTTGTTTTTCCTAATTCTACAGAGGCGTCCGGCAGTAACCCCTTCTAGCTATCCTCAAGTACAGGCCCCAGTTGTTGACAATCCTGCATTTTGGGAGAGGCTAGGTCTTGATAATATGGGAACTGATACCTTATTCTTTGCATTTTATTATCAACAGGTATGCTGAAATTGTTTTATGATGTTTCTTCAATTGTGACAATATCAAGATTCTCTTGATGGATTGGTATTGACTTACAAGATTGATTTTAAATGCTGCAGAATACTTACCAGCAATATTTAGCCGCGAAGGAATTGAAACGGCAATCATGGAGATACCATAGGAAGTATCATACATGGTTTCAACGTCATGAGGAGCCAAAAATCACCACAGATGACTATGAGCAGGGAACATATGTGTACTTTGATTTCCATATTGCAGATGATAATTTGCAGCATGGATGGTGGGTTGAATATTCATACTCAATACTTTTATATAGACTTTTGTCATTCACAGTGGTACTTCAAATAATTTACTGGCGAATAATAGCGTTTGGGGGGGTGGGGGGTCATGTGCTTCTTTACATTGAACTAGAGAAACCAAGCCAATTGCAGGTTGCATCTCTACTCTTTGTCCACTGATTGTTTATTTTTGTTGTCCTTTCCTTATTTCTTCAAAATTCCAATATTTTCAGAGTCAATGCTGTATATAGATTAAACTAGGAATTCGTTCACTAATCTTTTTATAAGTGAAGATTCCCGAATTTTATCGTACCTCCAGAATGCAAACCTATTTTTCTGAAGTGCAGAAAGTATCATACAATTTGGAGCAGGGATTCCTTGAATATTATTCTATGCCAGGAAATGTCTGGGACAATTAAGATGGCATAACCTCCATGTTCAAGTTGGACTTGTCTCCTTATTTTTCTGTAATTTCCTCTCCAGTAGATTCATTTCGTATTGAAAAAATTTGTCGGTCTTGCACAACAATCTTGCAAGGACTTTTAATCAATGTAACTATTCCATTTAGGTGCACAGAGTTTGGATTGACCTTGATAGACTGAAGAATAAAAAAGGATATATATTACATGTAATCTTAAATTATCTTTGCATAGATGAGGCTTATGGTACGCTTGGATGGGTGTATGGGAGTGTAGATTATGGGTTTCACTTCTTTCTGGGTAAAAGAAGTAAAAACAAAATGCTAGCAGCTTCGGTGCAGATTATTTTGCTGTAAAATAGTGTTGGAAAAGATACCAACAGGATTTTGTGTCATAGTTTTTAGACAAACTCAAACACACTCAGCTTCGATGCTCCTGACAGTTTTTCCATAATTATAAGCTTCTGGGAGAAGTGAGCTTGACTGTGCTTCTGCAGGGTGTAGCAAATTATGATAGTAAAAATATTATATTAAATTCAAAAACTCAAATCCCATGTTGCCATCCAAGTAAACCCTTGGCCTCTACATGTCTGAGTCAATACTTATCGTGGCGCCCACCTAGGTGGCACCATGGCGTCAAGGTGCTTTTTGGTGTTCAGCTGTGCTGACGCCTTGATGTTTTTTATTTGAATGGCAGCTAGGCGGGTGCCATGCACTCTATGTGTCCACCTAGGTTCAATCTGGGCACCTAGGTGCCGCATACGAACAAGGATTTACATCTGGATCCAGATCCATTTAATAAATTAAAAACCCTAGCAGTCGGCTGCTGCATCTCTCCTTCTCACAGCCACAACTTTTGCCCTCTCTTCCTTCATTTCATACTGCTGCTGCCTTCTCTTCCTTTCTCCGACAGCTACCTACTCTGGTGACATTTCTGCGACCATCTTCTCTTCTTCTTCTATTGATTCTTGATAACTTCTATTTAGTTTTTAATGTTATTGTTAGTTGTTATCGTTATTGTCCTGACTTTTGATGACCACAATTTAGATTTTATTTATTGTTAGATTGTTATTTTTAATTTTAGAAATTTATATATCAGTTATTAATGCATTATAAATGCTGAATATATATATATATTAAAAACTCTGAAAAAAAAAATCAATTTAAATTACCATCGACATCCAAGGTGCCTCTGCTCATCTCACCATGGTTCCATGGTAATCTTGGTCTAAGTATCTCTTAGTTTGTTTGCTTCAAAATGTATCTTATCTTTATCCTGTACTTCAATGCCGCGTTCAAAATATTCAAAATAGTATTGATTCATGAGTATTAGTAGATTTATATGGTAGATGAACTTGGAAAACCAACATAGATTGGTATTGATATTGTAGATTTTAGGAAAAGATAATGATCTAACTTGATATTAGAGAGAGGGAGTTACATATATTTAATGAGTTATAGAATACCCTCTACTAAATGGATATCTAGTAATCCATTAATACATACACTTAAGATACATAATAAAGTTATAACTCTAACACTTCCTTTCATGTCGGAGCATACACATCAAGAAGATCCAACTTGGTATATAGAGATTTGAATACCTGAGTATTTAGACCTTTTGTGAAGACATCAGTTAACTGCTCAGATGAATGAGTATATGGAGTAGATACAATCTCTTTCATCACTATATCTTGAACATAGTGACAATTAACCTTAATATACTTGGTATGTTCATAGAAGATAGGATTGTTGGTAATGAAAATTGCTGCTTAATTGTCGTAAAACATCAGTAAATGAAAAACTAAGCTCCGATAAGAGGGATCTGATCTACATCATCTCACATACGGTCTGTGTCATGGATCTATATTCTGTCTCTACGTTAGACTGATACCACATTCTATTTCTTGCTACGTTATGTGACAAGGTTGCGTCTTACATAAGTGTAGAAGCCAAAAGTACACTTCCTATTCCCTTGATCTTCTGCATATTTTGAATCTGAGTAGGCCATAACATTCACATGGTTATTCTTCTGACTTCTTCTTAGAGCATTTTTCATGTAGGAAAGGACCCACAAAGTTCCACTCCAGTATATCTTTCTAGGCTCGTGCATGAATTGACTCAGTAAACTAATATAGGAGATAGTAGGTTGAGTCACTGTCAAATAAATGAGTTTGCCAATCAGCCTCCTGTACTGACCTGGGTTATCCAATAACTTAAAACTAGTTTCCAGAAAGATGGTGACTGCTCAATAGGGGTACTCTCTAGTTTGCATTCCAAGAGTCTTGTCTCTTGAGGAAGATCAAGTGTATACTTTCTCTGGGATAACATCATCTTCCTACTAGCTAAGCAAACTCGATACCAAGGAAATATCTTAGTCTCCTCAAGTCTTTAGTGATGAAGTGAGATGCAAGATGCTCTTTGACTTCTTTTATGCTTCCTTGATCACTACCAGTCACCAGAATATCATCTACATAGACCATAAGTAACACACATCCTTGATTAGTTTTCATGTAGAAAAGAGAATGATTTACGACACATTTTTAGAAATCACCATTTATCATCACTTAATTGAATTTTTTAAATCATATTCTAGGACTTTGTTTTAGACCATAAATCACCTTCTTAAGCTTGTATATCTTGTTCTCTCCCCGAGCAACATACCCTGAAGGTTGTTCTATAAGGACAGTCTTTGTAAGATCACCATACAAGAAGGCATTTTTTACATCTAGCTAGCACAACTCCCATGAGTTATTGATGACAACAGAGAGAACAACCTTGATAGAGTTGAGACGAGCAACTAGGGAGAAGGGTTGATCATAATCAATCCTATGCATCTAAGTGAATCCTTGAGCTACAAATCTGACTTTGTAGCGATCAACAGTGCCATCAACTCTGTATTTGACAGTTAAAACCCAACGACAGATGACTACTGAAGCTCCAACAGGAAGAGTCACAAACTCTCATATGCTATGACCTACCAAGGTAGTTACCTCCTCATCGATTGCTGTCTTCCATTTGAGAAGTAAGAGTGCCTCCTAGTGATTTCTGGGAATAGATTCAGAGGAAAGAGACAAGGTAAATGCACAGAAATGAAGATAGAAAGTCAGAGAAAACAAAATTGGAGATTGGGTGGGCGGTGGAAGAACGACTACCTTTTCGTAAAATAATAGGGAGATGTAAGTGACTTGGAGGTAGATTCGCATTCGAGGAGGAAGCTGGTGTAGTCACTGGTGAAGCTGGTGGTCCCTGATGGCACTGATATACCTGTAGGGGATGAGGGTTTGCTAGTCCAACAACAGGAGGAAAAGGAATAGACTTAACTACAGACGGTAGAGGAATTGATTTCTTAACAATCGAATTACTAAAGTATTCCGTGGACTCAAAGAAGGTGACATCAGTAAACACAAAATATCGACCAGATAGTGGATGAAAATACCGATACTCACGTTGAGTTCTAGAGTATCTCACAAAAACACATTCGATAGTCCTAGGAGAAAGTTTATCAAGTCTATGTGAGAGATCTTGAGCAAAGACCACGCACTCAAAAACTCTAAGGATAAGGGAAAACAATGTAGCATCTTTTTGAAGACGTCGTAGGAGAATTTTACCCCCTAGAGGAGCGGACGGTATCCTGTTTATGAAATATGTGGCAGTAAGAATAGCATTTAACCATAGGTATTTTGGGACTTTTATGTGTAGCATGATGGTACGGATAACATAAAAAATGTTTTTTTTTTGTTTTGCCACCCCATTCTGTTGGGAGGCGTGAGGACATGTGATTTGATGTATAATGTCTAAGGATGTATAATAAGATTCAACTTTGTTTTGAACAAACTCTAATGCATTATTAGTACGTAAATACTTGGGAGTAACATCAAATTGATTTTTTATTTTAAAAATAGAAAGTTTGAGTACATCATAAATGTGACCACTGTCTTTTAACAGATATACCCAAGATACCTTAGAGAAATCATCAATAAAAATAATGTAGTAACGATGACTAGACAGACAAGACTTTAGCATGACCTTAGATGTTACAATGCATTAAAAACAAAGTAAGACAAGATACATGATGCAACTGCTTAAAGGAAGTATGATGATACTTTCCAAACTGACACAACTCATACTTAAAAGGAGAAACAGTCACTCATAGCAATGCCTGTTGTAACTTTTAGTGAGAAGGATAACCTAACCGGTAATGCCACAGTGAAGACGACTCTGAGGTAGAGGCTATAAACGCTAATCCCCAAGGTATTTCGTCACTGACTAGCAGGTACACATCATTTCCGCGCTCACGACCTAAACAAATCCTCCTTTTCATCCGTAAATCCTAAAAAGTGCAGCGAAAAGGGTAAAAAGTCACACAACAAAGTAGTTGTTTTGTAATCGCATTAATAGAAAGAAGATTGACAGGAAAGCTGAGAAGAGACCTGCATAACAAAGTCAGGCACATATAAAATTCTATCAAGAGAACACTGTGAAGAGACCTGCATAATCCCTTCTCCAGAAACTAGACCTGACCGAACATCAACAATGGCCATAGACCTAATATCAGACAGCTATGATAGATGAGTAAACAAGGTTTTTGTACCTGACATGTGAGAAAAAGCATTAGAATCAATTATCTAGGAGGAATCCCTGGAAGTCAGAAGAGCACTAGTACCTGTAGAAGTGGAGTAAGAGGTAGTGGCGGCAGAGTTAGTGACTTTTAGCTGTAGGAACTTGTCATAATCAGCCTGCAAGATAGTGACTGACTGCTCCTTACTGGTGGAAGTGGCTGGTGAAGACTTCTGTAGTAACATATGTAGAAGAAGAAGAGAGCCGGTCATGCAAATCCCAACACCTTTTAACATGATGACCTGTCTTGCCACATTGAGTGCAATAAGGCCGTCCTCTAATATCTGTGTGGCCACAACCACCTCTACGAGAACCACCACACCCTTGACCACGTGTAACTGTCATAGCAAACTGATTAGAGACTGAAGAGGGTGGTTGTGGAGATACGTGAAACTCGTGCAAAGGTGGTCTGTAGATCAGGTACACTGTCAACTCTTAGGATCTGTCCTGGCTAATTTGTTATACTATAGAAGCTCATGCTAAAATAGTCAGAGCCCATTTTTCATGTAACCAAAATCTGTAATTTGCTTGTATTAGTAATGCTTCAGTGATTATGGATGGTTGCACTTATTTAGGAATAAATTGGCCAAAACTTTCCCTTAGGTATAAAGCAACTGGTTTCTTTGTGGCTATGAATTGCAGTTGTTCGCCTTATTGGGTGGTTTCTTTGTCGGCTCTGATGCTGTTCCTTACAGAATCCATTGTCTAAGAAGTAAACTATTCTTTAACAAGTTCTATTTTTTGTTTTAATTAGGTGCCAAAGAATCAAGACTGATTTCACATTTGAGTATAGTTACCTTGAGGATGAGCTTGTTGTTTAGAGAAGCAGAAGATAAATGGGCGTCATGCATTTGGTATGTCAAATAATTTATTCTATTTTGTTGTTTGTTTCACGTCTGTTCTATGTATATTATTCTCTGGTTTACATTCACCTCTCTTTGGCTATTTATGTTTTCTTGATTGTGTGTATATTTGCTTGTCTTGGTCCCTGGGTGCCTTCTTTATATTCTAGTTGATCTAAATTCAATAGATGTTGTGGTGTACTTTCCCAATAATCTAATGCTCTTATAATCTTTGCACATTTGATCTCAGTAATGAAGATAGATATATGTTGTTGTCATAGTAGCGATTCTAGCCAAGTAAAATCATTTCTGAAAGTAGCTATTCTGGACAAAAATGAAAGCAACAAATTTGAAAAACAAGGTGCTTCTACTTAAATACGGCAGATTCTTTCTTTGTTAAGTGTGAATTGTGAAATGGGAGCAACAATTAAACAATTAGTAGTTCAGATAAATACTTAAAAACAGGGCAATTCTTTACTATAGTTGTTGCAAAATGGGAGCACAAGTTCCATGGTGTGCTCATATTGTTGCCGCTAAATTTATAAAATTTGAAAATTTGAGGTTAACAATGTTTACTATAGTCAAGAAAACATTCCGTGCCCTCAATATTCTTTCCTGTTAGTCGTCCAGGCAAATAATATGGTTTTGTTGTACTACTATTTGTTCATAGTATTTGATTTTTGTTAAAAAAATAACTATTCTTTTATTTACTAAAAATTCTTGGCTTTGTATTTTTGGGCATCAGTGGTGCTCCTATTGTCGAGAAGCTTTGCACATATAAATGTTTGTGTGCTTTACAAGGACTAATATTGTTTGTAATTGATAATTGGCTAAATCTGTTTTGGCTTGCTTGCATCTTTCCATTGTACAAGCTCCCCTTTGTCTATACCGTGAGAGTTTCCTCCTAGTGACCTCATTCAGTTTCTTAGTGTTAAGGCTGCCTGGACGACTAACAGGTTTATTACTTCGTGGATCATAGTTTCTGTTTATATTTAGGATGATTACCCTTTTCTTTTGTACTTTGCATTATATAAACAGGTTTTGAAGCAAGGAATTGAAGATTTTGCCCTATGAACCGATGTTCAATCATCATCCGCTTCCTTGTTGGCAGAATGTAAACATGTACAAATTTATCTCCAAGATGGAGATTTGTGTTCGTCACTCTTTTCTCAGTCTGAAGATGAGTGAAATGTAGAATTTATGTTTTAATGGTAAATATTGTTTACTGGGAATTTGTCGATACAACCCTTTTTAATGTTAGCATAAAGAACGAAATGGCTATTCTCCTATCTCTTTATTGAGATTCTTTACATACATGTATTGATGGATATTTTTGTTTTGCCTTCGACGCAAGAGTAAATATGAATTAACCATGAATGACAAACCTATCCGAGATAAGTTCTTATAAAGATCCCTTTTTTGTACCGGCTGATATTTTCGTTTCATCCCTTTTTGTACCAACATTTTGTCCTAAAAAATCAACTGCAAACCATACGTTATGGCATTCTGTCCTAGCTGTTCCAGCGGAGATTTTCGTTTTATCCTTTGTACCAACATTCTGTCCATCAAATTCAACTTGAAAGCCTACGTTGAGACATGAGACATGCTGTTAATTGCTGCGACGGACATGCTGTTAACATGTGCACTATGGTGGACCATTACCTTATTCCTCAAAACGCCATTTTTATTTTTTTAGTTTCATAAACAGTGGTCTTGTTTGTTTGACCCGTCTGATATGTCTAGTTAATAATGAATCATCATTAATGAATCTAGCACCTTATTGTTTTGCTTAGAATATAATCAAGAGTTTGAAAATCTTAAATAAAGTAAAGCTTTAAGAAAAACCTACTCAAGAATACAAGACCCATTCTCAAGTCTCAACCGTAGCATTTAGATGACAAATATAAATCATAATCAAAATTTTAGTTCTTATACTATGATTTCAATCAAATAAGAGGTGATATTTACTAACTAGAGAATAAAAATTATACTAATTCTCGTGAAGGATAGGTAGAACACCAATCAAACTGCGTGGCAACTAATTTAGTTTGCCCAATCTGCCATCAGCGAGAGTGCGAGACTGAAATGAAAATTTGTTATCTGATTAAATGAAATAATGGCAATTAACAAGGTAAACATGTATCCTCAAAATACTTGCCAGAATATGCAAATTGTTAGGTTCATTTTACCCAATAGTACAACCAACTTATTATAACTAAACAAACTTTTCCTTTTTAATTTGTTATCACTCTCTCTAAGCACTCTCTCTCTCTCTAGAGCTCTCGCCTTTCTCTCGAATCTTCCTCACCATCCAGCATGCGGCTGCAATCGGGGAGATCGCTTGCTCCTGAGAAAAGATCTGAGGAGTCTTGCGGCCGCTCGTAGGCTACTGGCTGCCTGGGAACCTTGGATCTGCCACGCCTCTCGGTTGGAGCTGTCCCCATCTGTGATCCTCCGCTGCAGTAGACCTCTGATCTTCCCTCCGATTCTCAGGGTCGACCCTCTCCCTTGGGGGATCGCACCAAAAGGTGCCCTGCAGGGAAGGTTTGTGGCTTCGGTGAGGTAACCCCTTATATGTATGAGCCACCAGATTGCATAGTTTGTTCTGCCCCTTTTGGATGGTTTGGTGAGATGACCAGATCGGTCATCTCCTGCTGTGCGTCGGGTAGATTTTTTTCCCTGAAAATATTGGCGAGATCTATTTATTGCTTACTACCATTCAACATATTTTATCCTATTGTCTCTGTGGATACCATGTTTCTCTACAAGATGCTGCGTGTTGGTAGTTTAAGCAGATTGCGTTCTTGTTTTATATATGATGGCTCTATTGCGATAAGTGCTTCTTCTCCTGGTGATCTCTGGCATCATCTCCACGAGATGCTAGAGGCGCCTTTTCATTCTTGCTATAAGAATGATTGCCTGGATCGGGGGGAGATCAGTTCCCTCAAAGCTGGTGGCCCTTCCTTGCAGCCACTTGATATGTTCCTTGATCGGGTGGTCGGTCCTCCTCGCTGGAACCCTAGTTCCGGTCAGCGGCAGCGTCTTGACCTACTAAACGCCCCTAATTCCATTTGGAATTACACGAGCTTTACTGCCCCATTAATTTTTGGTTGTCAGGGCTTATTGGGGGATTTGACAATTAATCCCTATCCCATCATTGATATTGTTGCTATTAACAATAATCGGAGTATTTATACCGCTGAGATGGAGGATTATCCCGGGGAAGGATCTTACCTCCCCACTCTGTCTTCTGACGATTGCCATTCTGTCCCATGCGTGAACAGTGCTGAGTCACCTCGCATTTACTTCCCGTCAGGCCCTGCAGTTTCGTGCAAAAGAGAAAAAACAGATTTTGAACGAGCGGGAAATATGCCATTTTCCAAATTTAACCTTGACTTTCCTTTCTCGGAATTCAGCAATTCCATTATTTGCATGGGCAATCTTGGAATGCCCAGGACATCTTTTAATTATCCCATGGAAAATGAAGTGGATTTTGGATATCCATTCTTTTCTTTTTCGGATTCTGAGCACTCCAGGTCTCCTCTGTCTGCGGGCACTGTTTCTGACATTGGTATACCATCTGTACTTTGCCGTCTCCCGCAGACACCCATTCCTAATACCTCTGGCTCGCGGTTTGCAGTTCTCCAGTCTCCCACTCAGACTACCCCTCCCACTGTTGCCGCTTACAGTGGTCGCCAGAATCCTGAGCCTTACACCACTTCATCTTCGCTTGAGGTTACTGCAAGCGGTTGGGAAAAAATATCACGGAGAAAGGCTCGTCCTCCTTGGGTAAGCTTTTGTCTTCAGCATAAAAGGTGTTTTAAATGTGGACTGAGGGGCCATGAAAAGGAAAATTGTAAATACAAGGGCTTTTGCTTTAAGTGCAAAGCATCTACTCATTCCGTAGCTTTGTGTAAATTCTTTCAGGGTGAGCAGATGGCTCCCACTCTCCCTCCTACCATTCAAAA
>JAMKQA010029519.1:0-15998 GCA_024699735.1 Posidonia australis
ATCAAAACAACTATCTGTCATGTTGTAGTCGATCTTCAATGCCAAGAACTCAGACACTGCCGATAACTTTGTGTAATTCTTGCAACCTGGCCATAATGGCTCCTTCGCCTTTCTTAACAACACATAAAACTCTTGAGATTCACCATGTGGCTCTTCATTAGCAAACACATCAAAATCAGGACCTGCCACGTCCATCACCATATCCACAATGGGATCTGTACTAACAAGAGCAACTTTCCCATAGTTTTGCAAGGCCTCCCCATGTTTAAACCAACACTTGTAGTTTTCCACAAATCCTTTCTTACATAAATGTATTTCAACATCCCTTCTTGATTGTTTTTCAATAGTGCACATTTTTTACAAGGACATATAATCCTTCCATCACTTTCCACAATACCCGGACCTTGATTATATGCAAATTCCACAAACTCCTGAACCCCATTCAAAAAACACATACATATTTCTCCATCCAGGACTCGTGTATACATCCAATCACGATGACAAGACATTTCTCTCTACAAAAGAAAGAAATGATAAGATGTCTGTACGTCTAGATTGAAAGAAAAACATGATGATATTTGGAAAAGAATGTGACTTAAGTATCACATTACAATAGGATAATTTATGACAATAGAATAATAGAAACTAAGCAAGAAATTGAAAATGAGAAGAACAAGCTTTATCAAAATAAGATTGCTGCTTATATCTCTCATTTGGAAAGAAAAATGAAAGAATCAGCAACACTTAAAAGGATTGCATACTTTCTTATAATTATAAGAAATGTTCTTAATAAATGACACTGTATTTACCACATTGATTCACCTTTTCTTAGATTTTCCTTAAATCAAAGTCCGTAATATATTATGCACATTCAATCAAAGTCCTTACCCAACATTTGTTAGTTCAATCAACATATATGTTTCAAAAATAGTTTGGAAGCCATATAACCATTTCAGTCTTAGTCCTTGTTCTCTCTTAAATCAAGCTATGTAAAAACTAGAGTAATGTGGAATGACATTTTCCATTCATGTGAGCTATAGAGTGAATTGTCCTTTATCATTTTTGGTCAAAATTTAAAAAAAAAACATAAATGTAACATGCATATAACCAACAACATTTAACAAAGACCTTAATACATGGAACTACTATTCAAACACAACCAATTTAATTAAAAAAGAAACATAACTTGAATACATGTAATTATCATTTAACCACGAGCTTGTAATTATCATTTAACCACAATAATTGAGAAACATAAATTAAATAACTAAATAAGTGACAAATATAAGTAAACAAATTAGTACCTAAATAGTCAAGTTATGTCAATGATAGGAAGTAATTAACATTATATGAAAATCATTCGTTTTTATTTTTTGCTTTTTGGAACAATGGTTAATATACAAAAATAGAAGTACTTGGAGTCATTTCTGCAAAAAAACAAGTGTTTTTCCAAGAGTTTACTAGGAGATATGGTTATTTTGTTTTTATTGCCTATGTAATTGTCGCTAATATCTGTCTTCTTTTTGCATTTTGTAGGTGACTAGAGAATTTCTTGATATGGTGTTAAGCCATGGGCGGAGGAATACTCTTTATTCCATACTCTTCCATGCATCTTGGTGTCCATTTTCTAAGCATGTGTGACATATATATGATGCTCTCAATGCCATGCATCCACATAATAAACTAAAGCATAATTATCGTTATCATAGGTAAACAGCTTGTTCAGCTAGCATTTGAGCACTACCTGACTAGTCTATGCACGGTCCTAAGCAGTTGTTCCATCATAATTCAAACACAATCACACTACCTCACTAGCCTGCTCCTACTAGAGGAAAAATAAGACATGATGACATCTTATAGAACATGGTTGTAACTAAACCAATTCATCTAAAATAGACGATAATGAGCAAGCTAGTTTTTCAAGGCCAATGGCTGCATGAACCATTTGGTGCTCTCATAAAGGACACTGTGCACATCATAGACTGCCAAAAGAGAAGGACAAAATTTCATATAAAGTATGATGTAATTTTGCACATTGCAGAACAGGCAATGGCAACTCTAAATTTCCGAATACAAGTGCATGGATACTGAAAACAACAAAAAAGCTGTAAAAAGTTGCTAGGATGGTACCCAAACCCTATCGAATCATAAAAGATGTAGAATACATTCAAAGGGTGCACAAAAACATAGTTCCACCCATGCACTATAGTTAAAATGTTTAGTTAAACCAAAATAAATGACAATCATTACCACTTATCAAATTCAATAGCACATATTAATAAAAAATAAATGGTTGACACATTCTCATAATATAGCAAACTATAGTAAGCATGCAGAAGCTACTAATGGTGAAACTAGTGCACAAGATGATAATGAAACATTCAACAATATACTACTTAAGTTAAAAAATAAAACATGGCTCGCAAAACAAATTAGACTAGATAGTTTTATTGAGAACATTCTGCAGACGACTATGAAACAAAGAGAGTTTTTGGCCTTCAATACCACTCTATAATTTATCCTAACCTTTTCTTCAAGATTAAAAAAAAACCCTATAACTTAGTATCTCAGTGACATACTTGAATTGTTTCTGTTCGATTTAAGTTTAAAGTCATAGGTTATTAGGTAACTGTTTCTGTCACATATCTTCATTGTTCTCTCATTGAAGATAAGGCTTTCTGTTTCTATAAACTATTCCCTATTAGTGTGTACTGGAAAATTGTCTATTAGGTTGTTGGAAACTCTGTAGACAAAAATGATCCGTCTTTTGCCATCCTTAAAATTGATTGAGGCACTTGCTACGTTGGTCTCTGGTAGTCCATGCAAAAAAGATTATTATAACTTATATGTTAACCACAATTGATCTTTCATAGGAATTTTAAAAATTTTGATTTTCAGAATTCATTAACCAAGTTTGAAGACAAAACTTATTTAGCAGGGCGAGAATGTAATATTCCAAGAACTTAGATGAATAAAAAATAATGTAAATGTGAAAGCATGAATTTTCATGAAGTAATGAAGAAACTTAAGATGGAACTGTAAATTGCTTAAAGTTATTATTGACAGTCAGAACCATTATGACATGAGTTGCTAGCATAGTGTATATGTGATGGGGTTGAATGAATTTATGCAATTACATTTACCCATTTCCTGAAACTCGTTTGAGAATATACCTCTTGTTAGACATACAAAAAGAGAAAAACAAAAAGGAAATAAAAGGAACCAGACAGGAAAGAATGACACACTTGTCTTTCTTTTTAATTTTGACATAATGTATTAATAAAAAAAAGTTAGCCCTCCATACTGTATTAATAAAACAAGTTAGCTGTGCGTGTGTGTTTTCCTCACCAACCCGTGCGTACTTGTGTTACTGTTAGTATGATTTATCATTGTATGCTGATATTGAATGGGCATGAGAATCTAATTCATAAACACTATTATAACACTAGTCTATGGCAAGACTTACTAACTAATCTTATTCTTAATCACTGTTATATTGGGCTTATATGCACAATACCTCAACCATCGATATCATAACTTCAGATTTTTTTCTTATTCATTTTGCACAAAAGCTTTTAGATCAAAATCTAAAAGGGCAGAATTAAGAACAGTAGGTACTTATACATCGAAATATTTCCTATACACATACAAATATACATTTGTTTATCATATACATATGCATATGTATGCACTGCATCAAACAACAATTATAAGATATCTTGGGTAGTTCTCAATACCAAAACGAAAATTCTATATCAAACATGAATTAGGAACATAATCAGCAGGTATACAAATTACGAATCATAAGGCAAGGACCTCAAAGGTTTTGATATACAAATTACGAATATACAAGAATATTACCAAATAGATTACTATGAAATTAAATCATGTCATAAAATAAAATCTAATCATGCTAGTATGTACCCCCAACATCTAAATCTCTGTATCCTAAATTTATCAGTTAATGATGAATTGAGGACAACATAATGAAATTGAAGAAAAAATGCAACAAAAACAAACTTATATCCTACTATTACAATGTTCGATTAAAAATTTCAAAAATAGAAAAGATACAAAGTAGAGGAGGCACCTGTGTTGGGCCAACAGAGGATGAGGAGGCGGCAGTTCTGCCCGATCAGTGGAGGATGGAGGCACACAACGGCGAGGAGGCAAGAGTCACGAAGGGCATGGATAGACCTGTCAATTTCTGACACGACACGATAACACGATACGAGCACGACACGATATAATCGTATTTAGGTTTACTCTTATTATGTCTCGTGTACTTATCGTGTCTATCTGGTAAATAGGATTATTAAACGGGTCGTTTTCGTGTCTAAGGTAAAAAACCTGATATGTACATGATAAGTACACGTTACCTAATCATGTATATAAATTATAACTTTTATTATTTTGAATAGTAGATGTTTATGATATGTTGTAGACTTATGATATTAACATATGGAACAATGGAACTTGTGAAATATTGTTGAATGATTGGTTCATGATTTATTGATTTATCTTTGATTTTTCTACGTGTACAAAACGTGTAAATGTGAAATGTATACTATACGTGTAATCTTATATTAAACGTGTGACTGTGCAATAAACGTATACTCGTGTCAATCAGATTGTTATCGTGTCAAAACGACACGATTCACTTAAACGTGTACTTAACGGGTCATGACGTGTATACACGCTAACAGACAATTCGTGTTTGGGTTTAGTATTAGGTACACGATAATTAAATAGGTCGTGTTTGGATTTAACATTTATGTATAGTATACACGTTTATACACGACACGATAGGTACACGACACGATCCATTTGACAGGCCTAGGCACGGACAAGAGGGCACAGGCAAGAGGCACGGACGCACTTTTCGTGAGAGACCAGAGGAACAGAGGGCAGCGGCGAGGAGGCACAGAGGAATGATGCTTGGACGCAGCGGCGAGAGACTAGAGGAACAGAGGGCAGCGGCGAGAGACCAGAGGCACGGACGCACTTTTCGTGAGAGACCAGAGCAAGAGATGAGAGGGAGAGAAGAGGCAATTGGATGAAAAGGAGCAACTTGGCCGTGAGACGAAATTTTAGTGCATATATAGCGAGGACAAATACCGAGGATATGTCCTCGCTATTTCCTCATTAATTATATATCGAGGACATAGTGAGGATATTTCCATGATAAATCCTCGCAATATTATTGCGAAGACATATCCTCCCTATATCCACGTTATTTTTCCTCGATATAATTTTACGAGGACAAATCCTTGCTATTTCCTCGCTAATTCAAGAAATTGTAGTAGTGCGTCCTTGTTGACGTACTACTTTGTACATTGTGCACTTACGGTTATTGAAAATTCACATCAAGTTTTTGGCACCGTTGTCAAGGACTAAAGTTTTCACACAATTGTTGATTATCAGTTTTTTTTTATTCTCATTTCTTTTCTTTTTCAAAAACAATAAATAAATGAAGACATTTACTGCAATTATTTTTTTCACAGGAACCATAATTGGTGATTTAGAATTAAGGCATACCAAAAATTGCCATTCTCTATAAAGAGGAATGCCTCCTAGGCACCCAACTGCCATTTTGGTGCCTCTCAGGCATCCATATAGGTTAAAAACAATCGATTCCAAAGAATCTTTGGTTTTTCTAGTAATCTGATATAAGGTTGATTTCCTACTACGATTTGTAGATTTTTTCTAGATTACAAATTTAAAATCATCTCTCAACTTGAATCAAATAAAAGACTTCATGTCAAGATAGAAACTTAATTTTTGGAGCATTCATCATCAAGCTTGCATTTAGAGTAGGTTTTTATTTTTGTTAATTCTTTTTCAAAATTCTTGGTGATTGTTGGAGAAAAAGGTATGTGTTCCGTTACTTAATTTCTAGCAGTTTAAAGCATATAGTTAGTAGCAAGAACAACTTGTTTGAGTATCATTGTTTATTGTATATCATTTCAAAGTTCCTAAGGGCTAAACGTATTGTGGCTATGCCAGTAGAGTTGATTCACAAGGGCCGATTGAGAAAACCAGGGACACAAATCAATAAGGCCACGATAAAGATGGTGAATCCAAGGAAAGATACTTGACTCGAAAACATCAAAAGGAGGAAAAAAAAGGATAAGGAAAGAAAATAGAGTTGCCACCTAGTTTATTGGAATTGAAAGACGAGGATAACCGAAAAAAAGTAAGAATGCAATAAAAACGAGGAAACATGTGCAAAATACAAGAATTTGTGCCAATGGATATGTCATTTTGGTCATTGCATACCAAAAAAAGGGTAAGGACTCCTATTATGCATGAGAAATGTGTTAGTCACCCCCACACATCTGAAAATCGGTATTTCTTAATTTAACACATTCACAAAATGGCCAATGTAGGCAAGGGATGCCAAAATGATGTGTGCCTTAAAGACGGGATGTGTGATGCCATGTTAGGATGTAATAAAACATGCTTTGGAAACAATGCAGAAGAAAGAAAATCAAATAGGAAGATCAACACGTGCTCTGTAAACTATTTGAACCTCCTATAAGTCGTGCCGCATATTTGCGCTAGGATATAACGTTAGTTCCTTTCGCTCAAGATGTGCACTAAAATGATCTGCTAGCAAATCTCCCTTGACTTTTTATAGTTCACCGACAGAGAACTTCATCGCTCAATTAACCTCGACAAAATGATGATAAAAATCAACAAAACGTTGGATAAGCTAGAGCATGATGATAGGAACACAGCGGAACAAATAAAAAATGCAGTGGTTGCCTGGATCTCTCCACCCACCTAGCTCACCAAAGACCCAATGGAACTGACCTCTCCAACCATGGCAGAGGTTGACAGGCTCAATCTGGAGTTGTAGAGGTGAACTGGAAGGAAGGAGGTCCTAGACAATCGAAAAGGATGCAATGTATGCTAGGAAAAATGAAATGTGAATTGTCCTTACCCGATTCAGTCAGCTCACCATCTATCCATCATGGCGAAGGCGGCCAATAGGTCCGTGGACCAATGGATATTGAGCTCTCATCATTGAGGGTGGACGAGGCAATGTGGCGACGTATGATATTCAGGATCAACGGTTGAAGCCTCATCCGAAACCACAGGCATGCCACTGATGCAATGCAATGCAATGACTAAAAAAGGGGAATCTGGTTAGTAAAATGGCGATGAATTCAAATGGAAACCCATAGGTGGACCAAACTCAAGTACGAAACACGTTACTGGAGTAGTTAGGAAGGTTTACCAATGGAGAATGGCTGTGAATTGCCTCATCCCAAGGCAGGAGCTATTGTTGTTTGGGTGAGTTTGCTGGTGATCGGTCAAGTGCGGTCGACGATGGGAGGAACACTACTTTGGCTTCGGAGATGGCTCACACACACTGGCTTGGAGTGTTTGTGGATCGGGGATGGTGGCGCTCAGACAATGATCATCTGAACCAGAGGGGCGGTTGTAGATGTGTTGTTGGAGAATTTCGACAATGGGTTACCAGAGCTCTGAATGATGGGTTCTCAAGGAGCTTGGGAATTCAGTGAGCTAGAGGTCAGGGTGCAATAGCGAAAGCCAGTGAGCGTCTGTGTCCGATGGTCTTGCTTTCATTGGAGTTGAGGTCATTATATAGAGGGAGAAGCTCAACGACAGTCGTTGATGGCTAACGGTCTGGACTCAAAGGTTCAGATTGAATTTCAGCACGTTTGATCGTGTTTTAGGTGTTAAAATCGGGTAC
This sequence comes from Posidonia australis, assembly GCA_024699735.1. NCBI lineage: Eukaryota > Viridiplantae > Streptophyta > Magnoliopsida > Alismatales > Posidoniaceae > Posidonia > Posidonia australis. The sequence goes on from JAMKQA010029519.1 coordinate 7,724, forward strand.
GATGGTCTGTGGAGAGTGTGGAACATTCCCAGATCCATGTGAGCCAATGGCGAGGTAGAATTTAGTGGTCCCATGTGATGGAATGCCTATTGAGTTCATTGACTGAAGTACTTTGAAACAGGGTACATCACTAGCTTTTCGCGCCATTGTGCTTTGTTGGACATGTACGCTACGAGTACCCACCATGATTTCCCACATAGAACGCTTGCCTTTAAGTCGCGCTTTGAAATCGTGCCTGACCTAGTGATGGGTCCGAATTCCAGATTTTGGGCCTACTCCTTAATTTCTAGGGATCATATGGCGGTTGTGGGTTGTGGTAAATGGGGTGTTGAAGTTTTGGGCTATTTTAGGATGTTTAGTGGGCTTTGGGAAAAATTGAGTGTCCCATTCGTCACCATAATGCATGTAACGCTTTGAACCCAGGTATGCTACCTAAATCATTGTATCACAAGCAAGTACAATCATAATTACAGTATTAATATCAAAAACTATAACTAACTAATGCTCACCTTCAGGAACAATGTGCGGTTAATGGCTCCTACTTAGGCATCGGGACTAGACTACACCTCAACCTGCACCTGAAAACTAAATAAAGCACGCATGAGTGACATCTAAGTCACCTAGTATGCACCTCACACAAAAACGATGAAAAAACCACAAGAAACACAAATCTCAATTTTATAAAAAAAACAAGGCTTCCAAAACCCATTTCAAAACCTCAATTTTGATTTCAAATGTTCGGAATTTCTTTCCAAAACCATGCTCTTTCAAACTTATTTCAAAACATCCTTTCCTTTTTAAACATTTGGAATCTCTATTCAAAACATGTCTTTTTCAAAAGCTCACATTCTCTTTTCAATTTATGCATCTTTAAAACCTTTATGCATTTTGAGAAATCCACTTTCTCGACCAAATCCAACATAAAACACCAGGCCTCATAGGACTCAAAGCAAAACCACAACTTGAGTGACCTTTCAGAGCATTAGGACACATCCTACAGTCCCTCTATCCATATTTAGCATAAGGCACAGCCGGCATATAGCATTGCATTGCATATCACCCTTGGGTGTACAAAAATGGGTTGTAAAGCCGACATTGCCACTAAAGTAAATGAAAAAACCACAAAAGACCGATTTCTCAGGCGCACGGGGGTGCCTAATACATTTCCCGTGTGTAATAGGGATCTTTACCTAATTTTTGGTTCATGATGACCTTTTCCATTGGCTTATTATCACGCATATTTGCATAGTCTTGTTGTTTTAAACGATTTTCCTTGTCTCCCATTTTTAACTAGATTAGGTGGCGACTCCCGCATTTCATAGTTGTTTTTGCTTTTGCCATGACCTCTGCTGGCCCTCGCGCATTTGGCCTTTCACGCCACACACGAGGCAGTCGCTGGCATAGTTACAGGAACTGGCGACTTCGCTGGCAATAACTAGATCCCAGCTTTCCTTTTGGGTTTTTCGTTTACTGTGGCTTTTTCGCTTATTTGTTTGTTTCTCAATATTTACTTTGGTCGCCCCTTTTGTAACATAAATTGTGCCTTGTTTACATTTTTTATGCATGCCTTTTGTATGATGGGTGTTTTCTTTTACACATTTGCTATGCCATCACTTTTGCACATGACATGCACATGCTTTTTGTTTGTTGATTGGTGTTTTCTTAGCATGTTTTCTTCCTTTTTTTTCATTTGCCATGATTAGGAGATTAGAGACATGCTTTTCCTCCCTATTTGGTTAATAAAAATTGCATAAAAACAAAATTAAATAAATAGGGCAAACTAGTGACAAATTACTAACTTCCCCCCACACGTTTAATAAATTTGCAAGTAAAATATTTTAAACAAATTTTGCATTCATCATATAAGGCATACTTCTTCTCTCTTTTTGAGTCCACCTATATAGTTTGCAAAGGACATTCCCTGATTTCTCATTTATGGCTTTGGCGTGAGATGAGATATCGGTATGTCCCTCCTTGTCCGGAGTCGTGTCGATGTTAGTAGAGAGTACAGCCTACTACTTTGGTGGAGGACGTGGCCGCAAACGCACCACCCGTTCACTTCCTAAGCTTTGGTAAGGATTTAGAGTGGGAACCTTTACTTTCTAACCTTGAGTCGGAGACCCATCTACCCTTGTGTGAACCCGAAGCAGATAGCTTGGTAGGACACCCCTAGATTGTGAGAGAGCGCATATTGGAAGCATTCATACATTTTCACTCATACCACTATAAACACTGCATCATCTTTTCTAACCTATTTCCCATTTTTTTTCTGACATAGCAGTACCAGTCAGTGTGCGAGTTCCTTAGCCAGAGCTTGAGGTTTCCTTTCACTAACACTCGGTGTGACCCAGTTTTCGATCACATCTCTTGAGTTACTCATCATTTTTGACAATAGCTCGTCCTGGGCTTCGCTCTTTCGTTCCCAGCCATAGTTTGATCGGCACCCGCTCACAGTCCACCATGGCGCAGCAAACCAGTGAGCTTCATCCCTCTGTTGTCTAGGAGGAGGTCATTGTTTAGATCCCTCCATCTTTCGTGTCAGTTCTTGTCATCTCTGTTGTCCCCACTTTTGCTCTAACTTCTAGAGGACCTTCCTACACCCTGGCAAGACCCACACCCTCTTAGTATCATGTCCCTGTGACCACTCTGCCCTTCGGTCCACCGTCTTGGTCATTTGCTGCCTTTCAGGCCCAATCTGTCAAGTCGATTCCCATGATTTTCTCTCAAGCTCCTTTCACTGCTCCTTCTCAGGACCATGTTTTTTTAGGCACCCAACCGACTATGGCTGTTTCTATAGTAGCTTCCCCTCAGTTTAGACAACTAGGTTTCCAACTTCCTGACTCATCCATCCCTTTTCTGACTCCATCTTTTGAAGCCGCAGTTGATGATCCCGTGACCATGCAACTGTAACAAATGTCTGCCCTCGCCCAGTAGTTGCAGGGAGTAGCACTTGCGCTCCAACCTTTTTTAGGTTTGTCCTCCCCGACTCCCGAGTTTCCTTTGCAACAAACCCTAGGACAACAAATTGCACCAACCACATCACCTCCACAGTCATTGCCATCCCTTGTCTCCCCAGCAATAGGGGCATCGACATTGCCTTCTGCAGCACAGCCTTAGCATCCATCACAGCATGCATCTCCATTATTTGGTGGCCAGCCTTCTAGGTTGGCGGGAGCACAACCAGCCATGAGTATAGTTCTCGGGGCCGTTCCGGTCCAACAGCTCTTGTTTCTTCATTTTGCACCTGTTGTAGCACCACCCCCGACCTTATCCTCACCCTTATACTGGACACAAGGTTCATCTTTTATACCTCAGCCCACAGCACCCATGCACGGGTACACTAGCCATCCAACTGTAGCACTAGACAGCAGAATGGTGGATCCAGAGGAGCCTTTAGAGAGGACCCACATGGTGTACGCGACACCCACATCAGCTACACAATTCGCTACCACAATAGCTCCAAATGCTCTCCTTGTGAGGGTGAATGATTTGGAGTGAACACTCCGACAAATGTAGGGCGGGGATCGCCAGTCCTACCAATTCTGGGACCTCTATTATTTCGCAGAGGCGACTCTCCATCTGAATTTTCATATTCTGGAATTTGAGAAATATAATGGTAGAGGCTGCCCGATCTCACACCTCAAAGCCTATTGCGGAGACCTTGTTAGCTCCAAGTTGACAAGAGGTTGCTCATCTGCCTGTTCTAGAAGAGTCTTACGAGACCCGTGTTGAAGTGGTTCACTTCCCTCAACATGACCACCATCAAGACTTGGGACGACCTCACACAAGCGTTCTTCGAATAGTATTCCTTTAACCTCGACCTAGTCCCGAAGTGGGAGGACTTGGTCATAGTTAAGTAGAGGCCCCAAGAAACATTGGGGAGTATGTCGGAAGATGGCGATCCTTGGCTTCACAGGTCAAAGATAAACCCTTCGATGAGGAGTCTATTGAAATTGTGATTCAAGGAGCACAGCTAGTAATCGGGGCTCTGCTCAGCATACAGCCAGTTACCTCCTTTTCTGCTTTGTTTCGGACAAGTGCCTATGTTGAAAGTTCTCTGCGTGGCGGCAGTTTTCCAATACTCTCTGCATTTGCCGAACAAGCCACTTCCTCACATGATGGCGCCAGCAGTAACAACAATAACAACAGTCCCAAAGGCAATCCATCCAAGAGGCGGGATCCCTCAAAGAATATAGTTTCTTACATTAGATCCCCCACTACACCGGCAAATGTCCATCTGCCTCTTCAGCGCCCAAGTAGTTTATGCACCCATGCCCACACCTAGAGCATCTCATGCATCACACATCACCATCGTTGCCACTCTAGTTTACCCTACCCTGCCAATTAGGATGCGCCCACCATTGGCACATCCATAGCCGAAGCGACAATGGCGTGACAGGTGCCACTATACCCCATTAGTGGAGCCATTGAGTATGGTGTTCGCTAAAGTTTCATCCCTTTTGAGGCTGCCTGAGATTTGTCCATCACTAAGTCTGCTCCCTGCATGGTACAATACGAACGTGTTCTACAATTTCCATCAAGTCGCAGGCCACTCAACGGACAATTGCCTCACATTGAGGGACATTATCCAGAACTTGATTGACAAGAAGGTCATCATGATTAGCACGCAGGTAGCAGGCCCATCGCCTGCATCAGTAGCTGTGCAACCATCCCCAGCACATCCCAACATAGCTAGCTAGCCTTTACCACAGCATTCAACCTCGGGAGCACCAGGTCCCTTGGGAGTCAATTCCATCTTTCCTTCTGATTCCGTCACATCCCTTATTCAACCCACTGATCTTATTCATGATGTATCATCTCCATTTCCGCGTCAATTGTATCAATCCTTCCTCGGTGGTTCCGAGGAGTCAATTAGCATGATTCATCCTACTACTGAGTCGGAGTACACTGTGGCACCGCCCATCGTATACCCCTAGCCACCTACACCAGTTTGTCTCCTAGCTTGGCCACAATCCGGACCTTTCCAATCACTAGCACCCTAGAACCATCAAGTTTTGTATCCGCCAGCCATACCAGTGCAACTAGCATCCCGTCCACCGGTGGTAGTCGTCCTCTCTCATGACACTCATCGTGTTTCATACAACTATGCCACAGAAATGTGTGCAGAGGTAACATGATCGGGTAGGGTGTACAGACCTCTAGCGCCCAAACCTTGCCTTCCCATTTAGTTAGGGGCCCAATCATCTAGACCACCAGCAACCGTGCCTAGCTTTCCAGCACCAGTTCCTGTCCAATTGCAAGTTTAGTCCCCACAACCACCTACACCACGAGCAACTCCACCCATTCCCACCAAAAAGACCAACCTTCAGCAAATATAACCACTCAGCTAAAGAAAGTCATGGTTGACATTTCTATCTGGGAACTGATCCACACTTCAACCGAGCACAGGGAAGTCTTCCTTAGAGTCTTCCAAGCTGCCCATGTGTCCCCAACCTTTGAGCCAGCCACCCTTGAAACTATGGTGGGTATGATAGCGCCACCACAAGTGATCTCCTTTTCAAGCCAGGAATTGCCATCATCGGGAACCAATTATAATTCCCCCTTGTTCATCACCGTGCAATATCGAAGCTTCTACGTCCCCCTCACGCTGGTAGACAATGGAGCAGGTTTAAATGTCTGCCCCTTGTGTACGGCAAGTGCTATTGGATTCAAGTCCGAAGACATAATACCAGTTGTAAAAGGGATGACAGCCTTCAATAATACGCACCACGATGCACTCGGGATCCTGGTCATTATTTTGATCATCGGTCTAGCCTGCTTCGACATAGAATTCTATGTCGTTGGCATCGAACCCTCTTTTAATCTCTTACTTGGATGCCCTTGGCTTCACAAGCATCAGGTCATTCCCTCAACTCTTCATCGCATGATCAAGTTCTACTAGGACGATAACGTTGTTGTTGTCATGGTGGAAGATCTGGAGAAGACTGTGGCCGTCTCTACTATAGCTCCACAAACTGTCCAGTTCGATCCCAAACCCTCTGATATTCTGTACCATGTCAACCGGTTTGAGCTGGTTAATTTCATTCTTGCTGTCGAGCGTGTCAGCCATCTGGCCATTCGCAATAACCCCCATTTAATGGTCGATAACTTATGTCACAAGTGCGGATATGAGAAAGGAACCCTGCTTGGGCGATACGGCCAAGGAATCGCTGAGCCAATCAAGACAGAGGAGTGGAAAGAGCGAGAAGGATTAGGATATGAGCATCAGTTCCAGTGGAAGAGATCCCCGTGCTCTTGTAAGTCTCCAAGAAAGATTATTCCCCGCGATTTGACTAATTTCACTAGTGCAGGCATCTTGGATACAAACTAGAGTCCCTTCACAATCTCAGTGTCATAGTCACTAGCAGTTTGGATTTGTCTAGAAGAGTCTTATCTAGAGAATGATTAGTCAGAGCAAGGTATTGAGCAGATTTGTCAGTAGTTCCAGAATTGTGCAGTGTTTCCAAAGTCAAAACAGTCAGCAATGTCTCAGGCAGCATTAGTAAAAGATCCAGTTTAGAAGGCAAACTTAGAGAATGGCATGACAGATGACCCAATTGGAGACTTGGATATTTTGTTCCAAGAACTGTTGGACATGCTTGCAGAGGATCTAGTGGAGCAGAATAAAGTCCAAAAAGGAAAGGAAGTTGTTTCACCATCCCAGCCAGAATCACTAGTACCACCATAGGACCAAGCTTCAATTATGGTCCTTCAAGAGTCAAAGAAAGCATGTGCTAGACGAATGGAGTTAATCTCCTGTTAGCCGAAAGACGGGTCTAGTTGGTACTGGCAACTCAAGCCACACCTTAGGGGTGAGGAGCAAAAAAAAAAACCCCTGAGCTAGGCTCAAGAAGCAGTATAGGCAGCAGTAATCTTATCAATCAGCATCAGGACAATCACTAGCATACAACATCCCTTGTAAATACTACAGAAAAAACAAAAAAAATAAAAAAACTCAGAAAGCACAAAAAAAAAATCTTAAAATCTTAAAAAAGAAAAATGGTAAATAGAGATGCACCAGCCTTAAATGCAGGGAGCCCAGAATCCTTAGTCGGTCCAGTCAGGTATATTGAAGAAGATGTCGCACAGTGCAACTACAAGAATACAAAAATCACTATGGCCATCATGAAGAGCCATCAGGAGACAAAGGTAGAAGAAATCCTCTCAGTTGATATAATAGATCCAACCTTTGAGCAAGAAATCCTATCTGAGCTCATTGCATATGGAGAGGAAGATGATGTTATCGAGGCAGATGGTACAAATGCTGAGAAATATGAAAGTGCAGCCTCGCAATTTCAACCTCATTACAATGACCTAGAGGGCCCTAACTTACATGTGGAGGAAGAGACAGAGCTTGTCAACATCGACACGGAAAAAGATGTTAAAGAAACACGCATTAGTGTCAAATTATCACTACAAGCAAAGACAGAATTTATAGCCTTCCTAAAAGAATAGGTAGATGTCTTTGCATGGAGCTACGATGACATGGTTGGCCTAGACATAGAGGTGGTGGTACACACATTACCACTAAAACCAAATTCAAAGCCAGTCAAGCAAAAACTTCGCAAATGGCTACCTCAATGGCTGTTGAAACTCAAGCAGGAAATTATGAAACAGCATAAAGTCAATTTCCTCAAGGTCGTCCTATATCCTAAGTAGCTCGCAAATGTGGCACCAGTGCTAAAAAAAGATGGGCGGATTTGCATGTACATAGACTATCGAGATCTCAACAAAGCGAGCCCCAAGGATGACTTCCCGTTTCCCCACATTGATATTCTGGTTGATAATACAACAGGACACAAGATGTTACCATTCATGGACAGAGTTTCAGGATATAACCAGATCAGAATGGCAGAAGAAGATATGGGAAAGACATCTTTCATCACCCTTGGGGAGTCTTCTGCTACAAGGTCATGCCATTTGGGCTGAAGAATGCAGGCACAACATATCATAGGGCCATGATAGCGTTATTCCACGATCTCATGCATCGAGAAGTTGGAGTGTACGTGGATGACATGATTACCAAGTCTAAAGAGCCTGAAGATCGTCTCTCCTGCCTAAGAAAGTTGTTTGACCGCTTGAGGAAGCATAAGCTCTGCCTCAACCCCAACAAATGTGTATTCGAGGTTGTTGGATAGTAAAGCTTCTCTAGAGGGGGGGTGAATAGAGATTTTCCAGTTTTAATTAACTCTTGGTAATTAGTTATGCAATCTGAAAGTACTTAAGATTTAGCATACAAACATTCAACACAAAGACACCAAGAATTATAGTGGTT
>JAMKQA010029520.1:0-29804 GCA_024699735.1 Posidonia australis
AGGGATCCTTACCTGCATTCTGGTTATTTCGTAGACTTGTCTTTGTTGTTTTTTGCATGATTTTTCATGTATGGTTTTCCTTGTCTTCCATAATAGATCAGGTGGCGACTCCTTTATTTTGCTTTTTTCGACGTGATTTTGCCATCCGATTTCGCATTCTTTTGCGGAATCTCCTCGCCGGCATGGTTACATCATCCATCCAATCTTGTCTTGGCACTCACATCAGCATGATTAGAACACAATCTAGGCATAAAAAACATTCGTTCACCCTCAAGCAAACGAATCAAGCTCGAAAGACCAAGTTTATCGGGCGTACGAGGGTGCCTAACACCTTCCTCGTGCGTAATAGGAGTCCTTACCCATCCTCTGGTTAGCAGACATCCAGCCTTCACATCTGCATCTCAGGCATTCATCTTTTTGTGGTTTTCCTCGTCTTGCCCTTAAAAGAATAAGTGGCAACTCCTTTTCTTTCTGTTTCCATCCCATCTTGCGCCTTCGCCATCTTGGCATGGCTGTGGCCTCCTCCCCTCTAGCGCGACCTTGCGCTGACCGACCCCCGGGCCGGGGGTACGGTCACAATGGCCCACGAAAGCTATAGGTGCATGGGGATGCCATGTTAGTCATATCTTAGATCAACAGCGAATGGAAAACCAAGGATCCAAAGCTCGTGTCATTTCACGAATATCTCTTACAGCTCGTCACGGAGTTCGAAGAGGTGCAGTTTTTCTTCATGAATAGAGCCAAAAACTCCTACATAGATGCACTGGCAACTCTGGCTTCCTGACTCTCAATACCCGAAGAGCGCACAGTCAACGTATCGGTCACCTGAGCAGTGCAGCCCATCCATTGCATGAGCATTGGGGAGGCAGACCCGTCAGTAGAACTTCCCTGGTATCATGACATAAAGACCTTCCTGAAATCAAGCAATCTCCCAACCAGCACATCAGCAGTAGATAAGAAGACCATGGCGCGCTTGGCGTCAAGATACGTGTTGGGCGGAGGGCACTTATACAGAAGATCATATAACTAGATGCTTTTGTGGTGTGTTGAGAAGAAATAGGTTGATACCTTGATGCTTCAACTCCACGCTGGGGCGTGTGACCGCCACATGAATGGATTACTGTTAGCCAAGAAGATCATGTTGCAAGGCTACTTTTGGTCAACTATGGAGGCAAATTGCTGTCATTTTGTATGCAAATGCCACAACTGTCAGATCCATGGGAACTTCATACATGCTCCCCCACAGCAACTACACAGCATGTCTTCACTGTGGCCTTTCTCTACTTAGGGAATAGACGTCATCGGAGCCATCCATCCGGCATCATCCAATGGCCACAATTATATCCTGGTGGCCATAGATTACTTTACCAACCAAATGGGTAGAAGCAGCCTCTTACAAAGTCGTCACTGCTGTAGCCACAGAAAAGTTCATCAAAAACAACATCATAGCCCAGTAAAAGGTGCCACACTCCATTATCTCAGACAACGGCAAGAATTTCATAGCTCAAGGATTGAAGGATTATATGCAGAGCGTCATGATCAAACATTATAGATCTTCCCTGTACCGCCCAAAGATGAACGGTGCCGTGGAGTTAGCAAATAAGAATTTAATCAAGATCCTAAAGAAGAGCGTTGAGACACACAAGGATTGGCACGAAAAACTCCCCTACGCATTATGGGCCTACAGAACTTCGGTTCGGACCTCAACAGGAGCGACACCTTACTCATTGGTGTATGGCATGGAAGTAGTCCTACCAGTTGAGGTAGAGATCCCATCACTTAGAATCCTAAGGGAGGCTGAGCTAGAAGAAGCCGAATGGATCGAGGACAGATATATCCAGCTGAATTTGATCGAGGAACGTAGACTGCAGGCCATGTACAATGCCCGCTATTACAAAGCGAGAATGGCAAGATCATATCAGAAAAGAGTCCGACCTAGGAGCTTTGCACCTGGCGATCTAGTTTTACGGGCCATACATCTCCCTGACGGTCAAGGCAAATTTCGACCTAACTGGCATAGTCCTTACATCATCAAGCAAGTCTATTCGGGAGGCGTAGCAATCCTCGAAGACATGGACAACGTCGAGCTACCTGAGCCAATCAACACATGTTATCTGAAGAAGTACTACCAATGAGCAGAAGGCGTGTATCCTCGCCTTGCAAAGTATCCTTTTGGCAATCATGCATCATCCACTACTCCATCATGCATGCATATTTCGAAAATGAAAGGCAATCCAAGTGCATCTAATCCACAGCATTTGCTCTTTTACTTTCATGCACATCAATAACTACATGCATCTATGCATAAAAGCATCAACATCACATCCCGATGACGAAAATCAGAATAGTTAGCCTGCTTGAGAAGGGTCTATACCTCTTCAGTTGATACTACCTAGACATTCTAGCGAGCGAGGGACCCACCACCCAACCATGGTTAAGCGAAATGTCCAAACTCCTATAGGTGCCTACACCTCCAAAGGGAGATAAAATGTTAGGAGAGAGCATGAGTGTGAGCCAAAATAGAAAAATAAACATATCCGTAAGGGCACAAAAGAAATAAGAAGACAAAAGTCGAAGACAAAAGCTAGCCCTAAAAGAAAGAGGCAAGTATGCCAACTTTACCCCTACCACTTATCTTGGGGAGGGGTCGAAGCAAGCATCCCAAAAATCCAAGCGACCAAAGGGACTAGCCACCCCTTGCATACAATTCCAGCAACCCTATCCAAAGCTGGATGCCCATTACCCCCAAGCATGGGTTAGAGCGAGCCTACAAGTCTAAGAGGGAGAAAAGAAATAAGCCAAAAACCAAAAAAGTAGGTCTAAGTCTCCAAGAGTATTGCACGGAGCCTAACCTACTGAATCATCTATCCTAGAGAGTCACCAATACCTTAGAAGTCCAAGTAGTGTCTTGTGAATCAAGGTCTTCTCCTCTTCTCATAGCAAATATCATTAGCATTCCAAATCCTGAGGGATGATACAACATATCACTATCATTCTTGCATGCATTATCACTTGTCCACTTTGCAAAGTCTCACTGGGTCCCAAATCAGGGGCATGTCAGCTACTTCTCGGCCACAGACCTGGCAGAGGATACTGTACACCAGGGGCTTGTCAGCTGCCTTTGTGGTGATAGCATTCCTTGTCAACCAAGGGCATGTTAGCTGTCTTGCTGGTTGACCCTTCTTGGGACAGTATCTTCGTCTAGAACATGTTGTCTGCTCCATAGCTCGAGCGCAGAAACGAGGACAACAACAGCCATGAGCCCCTAAGATCAGAGCAAAGTCAGAATATCAGTACTCCCCTAATCACCAGGCGAGAGTACAGTCGACAGTCCAATGCCAAAGTCAAACTCCCAAGAAGTCAGTCAGTGACGCAATAGTGAACCTAGGGAGGTGTCAGAAATCATCCAGCAAATCCATCTTATTCGAGGAAGAAACAATGCTCTTGTGAAGTCCTTATCAGGCCAAGCTCCTTGCATCAGTGTAGAATCCGAGCAACAGTTTATCCAGATCGTCCCACAACACCAATAACGTCAGGTGAACAGGAAGAGCAGTCACATAGTGAAGCAGGCGAGCTACAAACAACACAAACCTCCTGGCTAGCAAGCAAGATGCACATAGCCTTTATCCCTTTCCTCGTGACTCCTCTAATCCCAATGGAGATCCGAGTCATTGTTTCCTTGTGTCTTAGGAATAGCCTTTGTCCTTCTCTCGCGACTCCCATAAGTCCGGAGGAGATCCGAGTCACTGTTTCTTTGTGTCCTAGGAACAGCTTTTATCCATTTCTGGCGACTCCTTTAAGTCAAGAGGAGATCCGAGTCACTGTTTCCTTGCGTCCTAGGAACGATATTTATTTTTTTCTCGTGACTCCTCTAAGTCCAGAGGAGATCCGCGTCACTGCTTCCTGGTGTCCTAGGAACAGCTTTTAGCCTTTTCTTGTGACTCTTTTAATCCCAGTGGAGATCCGAGTCGTTGTTTCCTTGTGTCCTAGGAACAACCTTTGTCCCTTTTCTTGTGACTCCTTTAAGTTTGAGGGAGATCCGAGTCGTTTATTCCAGGTGTCCTAGGAACAGCCTTTATCCTTTTCTCGCAACTCCTTTAAGTCTAAAGGAGGTTCGAGTCGCTGATTCTTGGTGCCCTAGGAACAGCCTTTATCCTTTTCTCGGGACTCCTCTAAGTCTGAAAGAAAATCCGAGTCGTTGATTCTTGGTGCCCCAGGAACAGCCTTTATCTATTTCTCACGACTCCTTTAAGTCCAAAGGAGATCCGAGTCGCTGATTCTTGGTGCCCCAGGAACAACCTTTATCCTTTTCTCGTGACTACTTTAAGTCTAGAGGAGATCCGAGTCGCTAATTCTTATGCCATAGGAACAACCTTTATCCTCTTCTCGCAACTCCTCTAAGTCCGGAGGAGATCCGAGTCGCTGAATCCTGGTGCCCTAGGAACAGCCTTTATCATTTTCTCGCGACTCCTCTAAGTCCAGAGGAGATTAGAGTCGCTAATTTCTGGTACCCTAGGAATAGCCTCTATCCTTTTCTCGCAACTCCTTTCAGTCCAGAGGATATTAGAGTCGCTAATTTCTGGTACCCCAGGAACAACCTCTATCCTTTTCTCGCGACTCCTTTAAGTCCGGCGGAGATCCAAGTCACTGATTCCTAGTGACCCAAGAACAGCCTTTATCCTTTTCTCATGACTCCTCTAAGTCCGAAGGTGATCCGAGTCGCTGATTTCTAGTGCCCCTGGAACAACCTTTATCCTTTTCTCACGACTCCTTTAAGTCTGGAGGAGATCCGAGTCGCTGATTCCTGGTGCCCCAAGAATAGCCGTTATCCTTTTGTCACGACTATTTAAGTCCGAAGTAGATCCGATTCACTGATTCCTAGTGCCCCAGGAACAACTTTTATCCTCTTCTCGCGACTCCTCTAAGTCTGGAGGAGATCCGAGTCACTGATTCCTGGTGCCCCAGGAATAACCTTTATCCTTTTCTCGCAACTCCTCTAAGTTTAGAGGAGATCCGAGTCGCTAATTCCTGGTGCCCCAAGAACAGCCTTTATCCTTTTCTCACGACTCCTTTAAGTTTGGAGGAGATCCGAGTTGTTGACTCCTGGTGACCCAGGAACAACCTTTTTCATTTTCACGCGACTCCTCTAAGTCTGGAGGTGATCCGAGTCGTTGATTCCTGGTGCCTCAGTAACAGCCTTTATTCTTTTCTCACGACTCCTTTAAGTTTGGAGGAAATCCTAGTCGCTGATTCCTGGTGCCCTAGGAACAACCTTTATCCTTTTCTCGCGACTCCTCTAAGTCTGAAGGAGATCCGAGTCGCTAATTCATGGTGCCCTAGGAACAGCCTTTATCCTTTTCTCTTGACTCTTTTAAGTCCAGAGGACATCCGAGTCGCTGATTCCTGGTGCCCCAGGAACAGCCATTATCCTTTTTTCATGACTCCTCTAAATCTGGAGGAGATCCAAGTCGTTGATTCCTGATGCCCTAGGAACAGCCTTTATCCTTTTCTCATGACTCCTTTAAGTCTAGAGGAGATCCGAGTCGCTGATTCCTAGTGTCCCAGGAACAACATTTATCCTTTCCTCACGGCTCCTCTAAGTCAGGAGGAGATCCGAGTCGCTGTTTCCTTGTGTCCTAGGAGCAACCTTTATCCTTTTCTCGCGACTCCTCTAAGTCTGGAGGAGATTCGAGTCACTGGTTCCTTGTGTCCTAGGATCTGCATTTATCCTTTTCCTGCGACTCCTCTAAGTTCGGAGGAGATCCGAGTCATTGTTTCCTAGTATCCTAAGAACAGCCCCCCAGCCCTTTCCCTCATGACTCCTCTAAGACTGGAGGAGGTCCGACCTCTTGGTTTCTTGTATCTGAGGACCAACCCCTTATCCTTGGGCTGATAATCCTAAGTATCCGGCGATGAGTCCATCAACTCATCATAGGGCTGATAACCCTAACTATCTGACGACGAGTCCATCAACTCATCACCAAGCGGTAACCTCGCTTACTCAGGCAGCAAACATGTTAGCTCTATCTAGTAGTCTCCTTTGCACAGTTTCAAAGTGGCTACTGACATATGACTCAGCATTTGATAGCAGTTTATGGCTCTTCTACCTGCATTGGGTTGTATGGTATATTGTGTACGTGGAAAAAGTGATTTGTCATTCTGAATATTATTTTAACAATGTTCTGCAAACTTGAATCAAGAGAAGCCACGGCTCCCCTATTGGTCATAGGTTTCGCTACAATGGTCGTACCAGTGAGTTGCTCAGATGTTCTCCAAGCGTGGATCGGAAAGTTGACAAACAGTGATCGTGACAAGTTGCAAGCTTAGGGAATCTCCTCAAAATTCTTAAACATTGCAAATGTGGAGGTCTCCTGTTACATTTTATGTGCAGTCGCTCGATTCTCGAAGCCTGCAAATCACACATTCTGCTTCGGAAGAATTGAGTTGACCCCTACTTTAGAGGAAGTTCGTAAGGTGTGCTGTCTGCCAAAGTTCCTTGGGCCCACTGTATTTATGCGGCGAGACGAATACTCCTTTGTGCTGAGTGAACTAACTGGCTTGTCGACTAGCGATTGTGGTCGTCAACTAATCTACACTGATGGGCAATCTCCTATGTTACAACTGACTTACTTTGACAAGGTAGTCGAGATGCGCACCTCCTTGGGCGATGAGTTGTGGCTGAGAGGCTTCGTCATCTGCTTTTTAGGTGAGCTGGTGTTTAGCCATGGCCGGACAGTCGTGAACATTGAGGTTGCAGAGATTGCTTTGGCAGTGATAACCTGTCAAATAGACCTGGCCCTTGTTATCCTGGAAAAGATTTATCGAGCCCTAAACCGGTCACTGCGATGGTGCCAAGATTTCTATGGTTATGGAGCATTTGTGCAGGTGTGGTTGGTTGGTCATCTAAGGGTAGAGGTCTTACGCCCTCAGCGGTCAGCCTTCACATCAGTCTGCAAGGAGTATGAGCGACTGGAGAGGTTGACAAGAGCCATGGTGACCTAGCGCATCATTCCTTCGACAACTCACAACTTTGAAGCCTTATTCAATGATACCAATATGAAGCTTATCATCCCTCCAGGGCTGGCCAGTGGTGTCGAATACCATCCAATCCGTGTGATGCGGCAGTTCGGCTACCGACAAGACTCCTTTGCTCAAGGACCGATGCTAGCTTTATTCCAGGAGTAACCCTTGAGCTCTTATGCAGCGACAAAGGAACTGTCACGCCTGCTTACTGGCTCCATCAAATTGAGCAACCATATAGTCACAGAAGGGAACAGTTGTTCAGCTGACTACGGAACCGAAGCAGAAGAAACCTGGCCAATCTGTGGAGCAGTTCGTGTCCTACGTTGTTTCCAAAAGCAAGAGGCTCTAAGAAGCCTAGGGATGACCTAGACTATTGACACTTGTTTTATTTTACTTGTTCACTACATACTGAAAATAAGTGTAATCACAACATTATATCTGACTACCATAATAAATTCATTGGGACACATTTGCCAGCTTGTTTGGATGATTGTGATTGACAGGAATTTGCCATTGCAATAACATGTGCTCAACTGTTTCAAACTACTGCCCCTTTTTTGCCTGCCGACTTGGTGCTAAGGTCTACCTAGCTAACAGTCAAGAATATCGTTTTGTTGCCTAGACCTGGACAAACAAAGCCATCCTAGGTTTTTGTACCAGTTGGGGCGAAACTCAATCTCTCTTGTTGGGACTTGTTCAAGTCGAACAAGTGTCATTTCTATCCTTTCCTAGACTCGGTGATGTCTAGATAATCTCATCCTAGGATTGCTCTAGATGGGACAAATCTTGGTGCCACTTACTTTATCTTCCGTTAGGATGATAACCCTAACTATCCAGTGACGAGTATGTCAACTCATTACCGAGCTGATAACCTTAACTATCCGACGATGAGTCTGTCAACTCATCACAGGGCTGATAACCCAAACTATCCGGTCAGTAGGTTCATGAACTTATCATACTTTGTCCCTCAGTTTGCCAGCCTAATAATCTTACCTAATGCCCATTTCCCCGGGCTAATTCCCCGAACTATCTAGTTGACAACTGTCACCCTGTCTGGAGTGGGCTGATACCCCCAAACTATCCAGTTGACAACTGTCATATTGTCTGGAGTGGGCTGATACCCCTAAACTATCCGGTTAACATCCGTCATTAGTCTATCCTCGGTCGGCAAGTCCGATATCTTGCCATGCATCCTCTCGGGCCAAAAGGTTTGTCATTTGCCAAGTTTCCCCCCTGCCGTGCGGCAAGCTCGACAGTCTTGTCCAGGCATCCCTTGGCACGAGTTAGGAAATCCCTCATGCTCCCCTCCGAGAGCTGAGCTACCCACTCATTATCAGCATCACCTAGCATCAGGGTCATCCTTTGCATCAGCATCATGCATGGGCCACGAGTCATGACTTTTGGTGCATCCACCGAATAAGTGGCTCACGGTCCCATAGCAAATACCACTCTCCTGTGAACTCAGGTGGGGTGTCTTGCCAACCTTGAGCATCGGTCTTGATTCCCTCGACCTCGCTCAGGGAGGGGCATCTATAGACACCCCGATTTTGAAATCACTTGGTAGCAGGCTCTTCTAGCAGATCCTCTACTTGCGATCACCAAAACCCCCAATTTTTGAACTGAAAACCTAGACCCTAGCTCCAACTACACCCTCAAACCAACCTAAGCCCACACAAGTCCAGTCAGGCCCACACTAGTCCACTCTAACCTAACCAAAATTAAAACCAAACAAAACACATTTAAAACATTTAAAACCCAAATAAATCAAGCAAAAACCATAATTCAAGTCAAGATTAAATAAAATCCAATTAATCAAACAAAAACCCTAATTCAAGTCAAAATTTTAAAAAAACCACTTAAAATCCAATTAATCAAACAAAAACCCTAATTCAAGTTAAAATTAAATAAAATCCACTTAAAATCCAATTAATCAAACAAAAACTTTAATTCAAATCAAAATTAAATAAAATCCACTTAAAATCCAATTAATCAAACAAAAACCCTAATTAAAGCCACAGTTGAATAAAATCCACTTAAACCCACTAAAAATCTAATTAATTAATTGTAAACCCGAATTAAAGCGAAAATCCATTCAAATCATTTAAAATCCTAATTAATTAAGCCTAAAATCACTAAATTAAAATCCAAAACCCTAATTAAACCAAAAATCCTAATTAAAACACAAGAAACTATAATTAAACTCAAAATCCTAGTTAATTAAAGCCCAAATCAAGTGGAACTCAATAAAATCCATTAAAAAATAAATCCAATTTAAAAAAAGAAACTCTAATCCACCAAAAATCAAGCAGAAAATAGTTAAATTAAAATCTAAATCAAACCCTTAATTAAATCAAATAAAAGCTAATTAAATCAAAATTTAAATTAGAACCCTAATTAAATCACCAAATTAAACTTAAAACTAAAACCCAAAATCTAAATCACTAAAATAAACCACAGAATCCTAAATCTAAAAATCAAAACCCTAAAATCCCTAAAAAATCCCAAAACAAAAACAAAATAAAAAAAACCTAAAATAATTAAATCCATTATTTAAAACCAATTAATTAAACCTTAAATCACAAAATCAGAAATTTAATTAAAATCATAAAACATAAATAACAACCTAAACCTAAAACCTAAAAGCTATTAAAAACCTTAAAAAACAAAACCCTAAAACAAAACAAAATAAACCAAAAAACCCTAAAGAAACCTAGGCCCATAAGCCCAATGCGCCTTTAAACCACAAACCTTATACAACTAGAAAAATAATTCCGACGACAACTCCGGCGACCCCCGACATCTCTAGCCAAATTTCTGGTGATTAATCCCGAGAACTCTGGAGCCTCTCCCCGATCTCCCGTGATCTTTGGACCTTCCTTGTCCATCATGCGCTTCATCCAACAATGCTGACCCCTGGAGGAATTGGATTGACAACTCTAGTAGAGGTCCGTCGGAGCTTAAAATGGACCCACTGCTGATGCCTCGCTTCCATCTGCAACATCTCCAAGTGCACCTAAAAACCTCCTCCTCCCCACACCCAAATAACCAGAGCATCCAACCAGAGCCACCAGCCACTCATTTTTGCAACCCAGAGCCTCCAGCCACCGTCTCTAAAGCAACCAGAGGGTTGCCGTTGAGCACCGTTGGGAGAGACACGCCTCTCAGGTAACCTCCTCTCCTCTTCTTAGATTCGAAGCATGCCCCTTAGGTTTAGTGGATCCCCCTAGATCGTGTCACGGTGGGGATAGACCCCCTGTCAACCGTCGTGTCCGTCACAAGTGGTGGGTTGACCACCACTAGTGAGGTTGTTAGCCCCTTGTGGTGGGAGGAGGTCCCTGAGACCTCTCCTACCTCACCCTCTTCCTCTTTTCAGAGTTCCATTGCTCTAGAGTGGCTTCTCTGGCCTTCCGTGGACCTGGAGACACCCTGCCGTCGCCGCTGCCTTGTCGACCGCTATCTGCCGTCGAGCAATCACCAAAGCCATCCAAGTGCCGTCGCAACCTCCACACGCTTTCCCGACAGTCCTCAAGCTCCCACGAATCCCGAAGAGCCTCTTGTCCCACGACCCACCGCTACCATCACCGTCGACGCAAGGGATGGGAGGAACACCTCAGGCCATCCCGGTTCACGTCAATGCTTCCTATAGCCTCACCTTTATTGCATTCATGCATGTTTCATCACTTTTAGGTCCTTGAGATCATTATTTCTTTGCATTTAGGTCCTCTGTTTTTGCAACAAGCCCCTAGAGTTTTTAAAATGAGTTTTTCTTTGAAAATTTGCATCTTGAGCCCTAATAAACTTCATAATTACACTGATCAACATAAAAGCCTAATTCTTATCACATTCAGGCCCATAAATTTTGCATATAAGTCCCTGTATTCTTAACATACAATCCCTGAGCATAGGAAATTTGCATCCAGACCCCTAGATTAATTTTAAATCCATCATTTAGGGTTTTAAATGTTTCCTTGCATAGTTTTGATATTTTTCACTTATTGCATTTCACATCTTGCATTTAATCATAGATTCCCTTTAAAATCAGGTTTGCATTATAAATTAATCTTTAGTTTCATATTTTAATTACTTTTGCACTTATGTGTGAATTTTGCACTTTAGACCCTGAGTTTTCAGGAAATTACCAAAGGTGCAATTTTCACACATCTCAATGCCACATTGTCATTTGATCCATCATCTGCATATCAGAATAGAAGTCACTAAATATGTTTTGATCTAGATTCTCACTTTTTTTGTGAAATTTATATTTTGGTCCTTGTACTTATCCTTTACTGTGTTTACATTGTTTTATTGTTTTTAAGACCATGTCCTTTTCAGGTTTTCTTGCAAATAACATTTTCTTGACATTTGACACATCTTGGCATATCTCAGACCATGCATCATCCCCATACATGCATTTATCACAGTTGGCCATTGAAATGACCAAATTTCCCCTATGCCACTAATTCATGCACATTCGTGTTAGTTTTTGCACCTAGTCCTGCACTATCTTGGTCCAAGTCATTCTTTAGCACCATTTGCACATTTAGTCACTTATTCAAGCATTTTACATAGTTTTTATCACATTTGCGTATCAGTCTATCCCTTTTTAGGGAGCCTACATCTCATGTGTTTCTTTCGTGGATTTTTCTTCGCTTTGTTTTCAGAGTCCCTCATCCGACATTTGATTTGATTTTCTTTACTCCTACGTTTTCGATTTGATTTGGATTTCATTGCCTAAGGGCATACACGAACTGACCGAAAGGCCCACATTGGCCCATTTGCGGATTATTTCTCCTTTCTGATTTTCATGACTTTTTCCATGATTCTATGGACTTGGGTTGACTCTACTTTTTATCTTTTTGATATTAGGATGGTTTTTCGAGGCGTTCTTTCCAAAAACACTGTCATGGCGTCCTTTGTCTATTTTATGTGGGTTTCTTTGCAATTTTTCCATTCGGATCTCCATGGTGTTTTTTGAGATTCTAATGATTTAGGTCTATTGTATTCTTGATCCCTTTGACGTTGGTGTGATTCGTTGAGCCGTTGTTTGCAAAAACATCGTCATTTTATGTGAATTTCTTCACATGTCAAAGTTTGCCCATTTTGCATGGACTTCTTCGCAATTTTTCCATCTTGATTTCTACAATGTTTTCTTTGATTATGATGACCCAAATTGTTTGCATTATTGATTTTCTTGATGCCCGTATGATTTTTCGAGCCTTTCTTGCCACAAACTTTGTTATTTCATGTGATTTTCTTTGTCATGTCATTTTTCATGATTGCGATGTTTGACATGGATTTCTTCGTAGTTTTTGCATACCACCTTGCACATCCATCCAGTCCCGTCATGGCATCATATTAGCATGCTTAAAGCACAATCTAGGCTTAGCAAGCATTCATCCAACTTTTAGCAAGCGAATTGGACTAGAAAGACCGAGCTTCTCGGGCGTACAGGGGTGCCTAACACCTTCCCCGTGCGTAATAGGAATCCTTACCCATCATCTGGTTAGCAGACATCTGACCTTCACATTTGCATATCATGCATTCAATCCTTTGTGGTTTTCCTCGTCTTTCCCTTAAAAGACTAGGTGGTGACTCCTTTTCTTTTTCGTTTATCCTATCATGCGCCTTCGCCATCTTAGCATGGCTGTGATCTCCTTCCTCTAATGCGACTTCGCGGTGGACCCCCAGGCAGGCATGGTCACACCAAATTTGCAAGAGAATGGGACACCTTGCGGCACAGTGCAAGTATCGCCAACAAGGGATTAACGACGTGGTCTACTACAACTGTGGAAAGAGCAGACACTTCCAGAAGAACTATCCCGAGCCTCAGAAGACTGCTACAGAGGTGGCCCATCAGCCAACCAAGGGGAGAGTCTTCTCCATCACTACTCCAGATGCTGGTTCCTTAGGGGATGTAGTAGAAGGAAAAGAGTAGTAGAGTTTGTTATTAATATGAATATGTGTATGAGTGTTGTACTATGAACTCTCATGTACTTGGCACTTTTATCTATAATAATTATGGTTATGTTGTGTGTGTGTGAATTAGGATCTTTTGTTGTGGTTGATTGTATGGCCCGGGTCCTATTAGACTCAAGAACTCCTTTTCTTTTATTTCTAAGTCATTCGCGGCTGAGATTGGAGATAGACCAGCTAGGCTAGCTTTTCAACTTAATGTGGTGACTCCATTAGGAGAGCATAGTTTAGCATGGAAGTATCTAAGATCAGTCAACATCTAGCTAGGAGACAAGGATTTTTAGGCCAACCTTTTTCTTATGGATATGCAAGAGTACGATGTCATTCTGGCGATGGACTGGCTAACGTAACATTCAGCCATGATAGATTGTGCTAAGAAGAGAGTATTAGCAGAATGCCTTGGCCAAGGGTGGTGTATGATACAAGGGGTGAGGCTAGGAGAACCAAAGAAGGTAATCTCGGCTATTAAAGCCTTCCACCATCTAACTAGGGGATGTGTGGGATACCTGGCCTGCATGATGGTGTCTGCCTGACCAGTGTATGGGGTACAAGACATTCTAATGGTGTGAGAGTACCTGGATGTGTTTCCAAAGGAATTACCAGGGATGCCGCCACACAGAGAAGTGGAGTTCGCGATAGATTTGATGCCATGGTCAGGTCCGATTTCAAAGTCCCCATACAGAATGGCACCTACCGAATTGAGGGAACTCCGTAGCCAGTTTCAAGAGCTAATGGATTGAGGATTCATCTGTCCTAGCGTGTTGCCCTAGGGAGCACTAGTATTATTCGTCAAGAAGAAGGATGGGTCACTCCGATTGTGCATCGACTATCGGATGCTAAACAAGATTACCATCAAGAATAAGTACTCGCTACCCAAGATCAATGACTTATTTGATCAACTGTAGGGAGCTTCGGTCTTCTCCAAGATTGATCTAAGATTCTGATATCATCGGTTAAGGATCTGAGAGACCGATGTGCACAAGATTGCCTTCAGGACCCGCTATGGCCACTATAAGTTTCTAATTATGCCATTCGGACTGACAAATGCACCAGTAGCATTCATGGACCTGATGAACAGGGTGTTCAGACCCTACTTAGACCAGTTCGTCGTAGTTTTCATAAACGACGTATTGGTTTATTCTCCGGATGTAGAGACACACCAGATGCACTTGAGAACCGTGCTGGAGACATTAAGGCAGCACCAGTTATACGCCAAATTCTCCAAGTGCGAGTTTTAGCTAGAAGATGTGGCTTTTCTTGGGCATATTATCTCGAGAAAAGGTATCAAGGTGGACCCAGCAAAAGTGGATGTTGTAAGCATTTGGGCTAGACCAATGATAGTGACATAGGTTAGAAGTTTTCTCTGTCTAGCAGGCTATTACTGGATATTTATCCAAGACTTCTCGAAGATTGCAGCATCGTTGAGCAGATTGACTAGAAAGGGGGTCCCATTCTTATGGACTCGGCAGTTCGAGGAGAAGTTTACCGAGTTAAAGAATCGTCTGGTCACGGCCCCTGTGATGACTTTACTATAGGGAAGTGGAGGTTTCACGATGTACAATGATGCCTGTGGGACCTAGTTGGGGTGCATTTTGATGCAGCACGGGAAGGTAGTAGCTTATGCCTCCCGACAGTTAAAGGATCACGAAAAAAACTACCGCACCCATGACCTAGAGATGGCAGCAGTGGTGTTCGCCCTGAAGAGTTGGAGACATTATTTGTACGGTGAACAATTCGAAGTCTTCATTGACCACAAGAGCCTGAAGTACATTTACTCAGAGAAAGATTTAAACTTTAGACAAAGGAAATGGGTAGAGTACATCAAGGACTACGATTTTAACCTGTCGTACCACCCAGGTAAAGTGAACATGGTCACAGATGCACTGAGCAGGCGCACTCCTGTCATAGCCAGTTTGATGATCAAGGAGTGGCACCTGATGCAAGAGCAGGTTGAGTGCAAGCCATAGAGGCGGTCTCAAGGAACAGTAAGGACTCTGTTGGTGAACTAGTCTATTCGTCCAAAGATGGTAGAAGCCATCATCACCACCCAGTAGTTAGACCCCTTCGTTAGGGACACCTAGTAGACATTAGAGACGGGAATAGCGCCTCATTTCTCAGTTGGCATGGATGATGGGATGAGGTACGATCTCTGACTGTATGTGCCTCAGGTCGAGGAGATAAAGAAGAGTTTGTTAGACGAGGCTCAGTAGTCCAGGTACACAGTCCACCTAGGAAGCACCAAGATGTATAAAGACTTAAAGAGGAATTTTTGGTGGCCTAGGATGAAGAGAGAAATAGCAGAATTTTTGTCAAAGTGTAAAACTTGCCAGATGGTTAAGATAGAGCATCAGAAGCCTAAAGGAACTCTACAGCCCCTAGATATTCCAATTTGGAAGTGAGAGCATGTGTTGATGGAATTTGTCACAAGATTACCCAAAACCAGAAGAATGAATGATTCAATCTGGGTAATCGTCGACTGGCTCACCAAGTCAGCGCACTTTCTGCCTATAAGTATCAGTCTTCCCTCGCCACAACTAGCAGAATTGTATGTGTCAGAGATAATCAGGCTTCATGGGGTCTCAGTATCGATTGTGTCTGACAGAGACACCAGATTCACATCTAGATTTAGGGAGCTTTGCAGGAGGCATTCGAGACAATACTGAACTTCAACACCGCCTTCCATCCCCAAACAAATGGTCAGACCTAAAGGACAATTTAGACCCTAGAAAATATGCTATGGGTTTTGGAGGTAGCTGGGAAGGTCATCTGTCAGTGATAGAGTTTGCCTACAACAACAGCTATCATGTCAGTATTGGGATGGCACCATATGAGGCACTATATGGTAGGTCATGTACGACACCCATTTGTTGGAGTGAGGTAGGCGAGCGGAAGCTTGTGGGACCATAGTTAGTGCAGTAATATGAGCATAAAGTAGATCTGATCAGGAGGAGATGGCTTGTTGCACATAGCAGACAAAAGAGCTATGCTGATCGGAGGCGTTGGCCCTTAGAGTTTGAGGTGGGGGACTTCGTCTTCCTTAAAGTGTCACCAACCAAGGGTGTCGTGAGCTTTGGTAAAAGAGGCAAACTAAGCCCTCGCTACATCAGGCCATATCAGATCATCAAAAGAGTTGGTGAGGTGGCGTATAAGTTGGACCTACCTCTAGAGCTAGCTAGTGTGCATAGTGTCGTCCACGTGTCGATGCTGAGAAAGTGTCTGGCAGATGCATCTCAAGTTATTCCAGTACAGCTAGAAGAGCTTCAGCAAGACTTGTTAGTAGTAGAGGATACAGTACAGATATTAGACAGAAAACAGCAAGTCCTTAGAAACAAAACTATTCCTCTGGTGTTGGTTCAGTGGCGATACCATGGAGCAAAGGAAGCAACTTGGGAGCGTGAGTCTGACATCTGGGCACGATACCCCCACCTATTTGATTAAATGAGAATTTCGAGCTTGAAATTCTTTTAAGGGGGTAGGATGTAATACCTGGGCCTAGAATAGGAGGACCGCATGTGGGACGCATGGAAGAGACGTGCATCTTACATGCACAGGTCTCCCAGGAGATTTCCAGAATGATGTAAGCTTGTACCCATGCATTTGTATTAAAAGTGATTAATGTAATATGATTTTCAATGCTTGATTGTGCTCTCTTCTCTTGGTGTTTATCCTTAGGCTTTGTATGGCTACGTATGTTGGTATTCCATACTGTATACATACACGTATACTTGCATAATGAGTGCATAGTCAACCACTGCCCAACACTGTGCCCCCGTCCGGAGACAACGTCGCTTCCTCCCATGCCCTTCAATCGGCGCCGCCTGAATCTTGCCATGCCCTACCAGTGGCTGAAAGCGACGATGAGACGACGAAAATAAAAGAGGGAGGAGAACGACTGGTGTATGAGAAATCCAGAGAAGAGAGCGAGAGAGAGGACAACCCTGAGTGACTGAGTGGGAGAGGGAGAGAGGTGATTGCCGGAGGGGAGGAGATCGTCGGGAAGCTCACTCGCTGGAGGAAGGAGAGGTCATCGGAACCCATCACAATGTACGCAATCCCTTCCTCCTCCTCTTTTTTTTGTTAGTTTCCATACGCAATTTTGGATGAAAATCAAGTTAAAAACCACAGAAATGAGTAGATTGGCATGAAATCTAGGGTTGGCAATGATCCAGTGAATTATTGGGAATTATGAAAGATTTTCTTGTAATTTTTTCGTATATGAAGCTATAATAACATTCAGTGATGTTGTGAACTTCCCAATTTAATATCTTGAGAACCATATATCAGATTAAGATGAAACTTGTCCCAAAATGTAGTAGACTCAAAATCCTTCAAGATAAGTATTTATATGTATTTTTACAGTGACCGGAGATGGATTTGCTTGGAGCTCCCAAGTTGGGCGATTTTTCCGACAACCTAATCTGGGTTTACTGTAAGTGCAAGGACCACGTGCCAAATGTATGGACCAGTTGCGTGGGTCTCACAAGCATATTTTCCAGAAAAGATAAAACACATAATGAAGATTTTCATTAGTGGAAATATTGTTTTAATCCCTGAGTAATTATTCTGAAATAATAGATGTTTGAGAAAGAAATGCATAGGTTTAAAAAGAAGGATTCCTCTTTAAAAGAGATTTAATTGGAATTATTTTTTAAATTGAATATTGGTTTTCCATAAGAGCATTCCTTGTGATAAGAAAAGTGGTTTTACAAAGAGTTTTAGAAAGAGACTTCAAAAAAGAATTTCAAAAAAGATATGCATGTTTTCTTAGAAAAGAATTTCTAACCAGAAGCATGTTTTAGAAAAGAAAATTTCAAAGTTTTGAGTTGGCCCTGGGTGAAAGAGATTGGGAGCCAAAAGAGCTAGTGCGGCTGGGTAATGTACTCAGTTAGGCAGGTGGTGTTAGGTAGGTTAGGTGAGATAACTCGAGAGCTCATGATAGGACGAGCAAAGTCACTGATGCCTGCACACCATGATGATTAGAGGGGCGTCATGAGTAGACGTATCCCCATGCAATGAGAATTGAAAAGAGAAAAGAAATAGTAAGGCCTATTGGCCAGGACGATGATATGTCCTATATGGGGATGTTCATCGTGGCAGTATAGGGGATCAAGGTTGGTGCCTCCTTCTCCGATTGTGGCCAGGTCACCCCTGATCAAGGTGACACCAGAAAAGAGATTTGCAAATTTGAAATCCAGGTTTGGTTTAAGGCTAGAATTGAGCTTGATTTTGGTTTTTGAGATTTAGCAAAATTCTAGCCAAGATAAGAATAATGTTTCAGGACTAGTTCCAGCCAGGTTCTATATTTTTGCAAGATTTAAGATTTGAAATTTAGGTTGGAACCTGGTATCAAAACAAATTTCCAGAGATATGTAGAATAGAGCATACTTTTAAGAAAAGAAAGTAAGTTTTGAAAATGCATGATTTCCGAGATTTCTCTAAAAGAAGCTTTCTCAGAATTTAGCCAGAATTTGATTATGACCCAAATTTGAGTTTTATAGAAAACGTTTTCAGAAAAAGTTTTCAAAGTTTAAGTTGGAAACAAAGAATTAGAGTCTTTGTCATTTTTCTACTTTTGTTTTCTTTAGGGCACGTGCTGGGTGACTTATATGTCACTCATGCATTTCATTGGTTGATTTTTTGTAGGTACTGTTGTGACCATGCCCGCCCGAGGATCCGACATGGAGTCGTGCCAAAGGGAGGAGGCCACAGTCATGCTAGGATGAAGAAGGCGCTTGATAGGATAAAAACAAAAAGGAAAGGAGTCGCCACCTAGTCTTTTAAAGGAAAGACGAAGAAAACCACAAACAAACCACAAAAGATGAGTGCATGAGATGCAAATATGAAGGCCAGATGTCTATAAGCTAGAGGATGGGTAAGGATTCTTATTACACACGGGGAAGGTGTTAGGCACCCCCGTACGCCCAAGAAACTCGATCTTTCTAATCCAATTCGCTTGCTAGAGGCTGAATGAATGCTTGCTAAACCTAGATTGTGCTCTAATCATGCTAATATGAATGCCATGTCAAGACTAGATGGATGTGCAAGATAGTATGCAAAAACTGCAAAGAAATCCACATGAAATATCGAAATCACGAAAAACGAACGACAAAGAAAATCACATGAAATGTCAAGGTTTTTGGTGAGAATGGCTTGCAAAATCATCAATACCTCAAGAGAATCAAAAATACAACCAACTCAACTCATTAGAATTGTAGAAAATGTCATGGAAATCCGAACGAAAAAATTGCAAAGAAATCCACATAAAATAGATAATTGTGACATGTGAAGAAATTCACATAAAATGACGATGTTTTTGGAAAGAATGTTTTGGATAACCACACCGACATCAAGAGCATCAAAAATGCAACCAACGTAAATCATCATAATCATGGAAAACATCATGGAGATCAAGAGGAAAAATTGCGAAGAAGTCCACATAAAACTATCCAATGGCGACATATGAAGAAAATCACATAAAATCACAGCATTTTTGGAAAGATGTTATAGAAAATCACATTGATAACAAAATGATCAAGAGTGGGGTCAACTCGAGTCATCGAAATAAAGGAAAGGTTGTGAAAATTAGAAAAGGAAAATAATCCATGATTGGGCCAATGTGGGCCTTTCGGTCAATTAGTGTATGCTCATGGGAAATGAAATCCAAATCAAATCGAAAAACCCGAAATGTAGAATAAAGGGAGTCAAATCGAATACCAAGCGAAGGAATCCACAAACGGGCTGGAGAAAAAAAAATCCACGGAAAAACTTATGGGATGCGGGCTTACTCAAACATGGATGACATGACATGAAAACTAGGCAAATGCATGAAAATGTACTTGAATGTTTAAAAGATGCTAAAGAATGACTTAGATAGAGATTATGCATGACTTAATGCAATAACTAACATGCATGTGTATGAATTGGTGGCATAGAGGCAATTTGGTCATTTCAATGGCCAGATGTGATAAGTGCATGTATGGAGATGATGCATGGTCTGAGATATCCCAAAATGTATGCAAAATGTTAAAATATTATTTGCAAGAAAACATGAAAAGGAAAAGGCTTTAAAAACAATAAAATGATGTAAACACGGTAAAGGATAAGTACATGGACAAAAATGCAAAATTCAAAAAAAAGGGACAACCTGAGTTAAAATGTATTCAATGACTATTATTCTAATGTGCAGATAATAGACCAAATGAAAATGTTGCATTGAGATGTGTGAAAATTGCACCTTGGTAATTTCCTGAAAACTCAGGGTCTAATGTGCAAAATTCACACATAAGTACCAATGTGACTAAAATTTAAAACTAAAGATCGATTTACAATGCAAACATGATTTTTAAATGAAATCTATGATTAAGTGCAAAATATGAAATGCAATAAGTGGAAAATATCAAACATATGTGAGAAAACAATTAAAACCCTAAATAATGGATTTGAAATAGTCTAAGAGTCTGAATGCAAATTTCATATGCTCAAGGACTATATGCTGTGAATCCAGGGGTCTACATGCAAAATTACTGGGCTTAAATGTGATAAAAACAAGGCTTTTATGTTGATTAGTGTGATTATGAAATCTCTCAGGGTTTAGAATGCAAATTTTACAAAGAAAACTCATTTTAAAAGTTCTAGGGGCTTAGTACAAAACTTCAAGACTTAGCTGTAAAGAAAACATGATGTTAGGGACCTAAATGTGATAAAACATGCATGAATGCAATAAAGACAGAAAATTAAAATTTACAAGGAGCTACATGCAATTCTTACATAAACAAAATAATGAAACAAAAGTTATTTAGAATTAGAAGGGCTTAAACATAAAAATACAGGACCTAAGAATAAAATTCTAAAACTAACTAGACTTAAGCTAAAAAGCTATCCTTCGAAGTTCACCAGAGGACCGCCGACGTTCTCACTCCTACGCGACCTCTGACGACGACCCAACGGTAGTGCAGCGACTGTAGGGCTTTGGTGATCGCCTAGGAAGCTGATGGGAGGCATAGTGGAGCTTTCCAGGACAGTGGGCAGGACTGAGGAGGCCTGAGATGCCTCCTCCACCTCATGCTCCAGCAAGGAGCTGTCGACGTTGAAGAAGACGACGACGGAGTAGTTGGCGGCATTCCAGAGACAGTGAGGCTGATGCGCGGGTCGGAGGAGCATTGGAGTGGCATGAGGAGGCTCCCGGTGGTGACGGTGAGGTCCGATGAGGTTTGAGGTGTTCCCCCCACCTCTAGTGCCGACGGTGGGAGTTGCAGTGGTGAGGGCCCCACTTCGGTGGCTGCGGAGGAGGCGTAGTAGGATGAGGGAGTCCCTGGTAAGGAGGCAAGTCTTTCGGAGGTGGTGGTCTGGAGCTGGCACGATCGGAGCACCCCAGGAGACTCTACGACGGAGGGGTGGGTCGACGGCGACACTTTCAGGCACAACAGGCCTGAGGATCCTCCCTTCAATGATAGGAACTCAGGGAGGAGGAGGAAGAAAGGGGAAGAGAGGAAGGGAAGGCCTATGGGGCCTTGCCAGGACCTAGGAGGCCTGACGCCTCAGAGGCGACGGCGGACAGAGGGATGAACGCCAATGAAACTCAATCTGGGAGACTCGGATGCTCGACAAAACTAAGAAAGAAAACAATGCTTGCATCAAGAAAGGAGAAGATTACCTGGATGAGGGCTGGGCTATCCTCCTAGTGAGACTAGTCGATGGCAGCGCTCTGGTTGCAACTTCGACGATGGTTCAGGGAATTCTATGACGCTGAAATAGGGCTAGAGGAGGTTCTCTAGTGTTGGGGAATTGTTAGGGATTCTCTCTGGTTTCGTGGATGCTTCATAGTGGACTCCAAGTCATCGTTGGACTATCGGCAATGGGGGCTTTATACTCCAGCAAGGCATTCCAGGGCCATTGATCCTCCTCCCTCTAACAGATGAGAGTCGTTGAATCGGACGTGAGCTAGAAGAGGTTGGCCGGAGATCACGAGACCTTGGGATATGCTCCGGAGTTCTCGGGACGTCACCGGAGTTTGCGTGATATCACCGGAGATTAAGGAGGTCACCGGAATTATTTCTTGGCTTTCCTAATGTCTTTGATTGAGTGGTGTATGGGCTTGAATTAGGTCTAGCGATTGGGCTTTGGTTTTTTTTTGTTTTAGTGGTTTAATTTTGGATTAATTTGATGATTAATGATTAATTTGAGATTTTGGATAGACTTATTTGTGTTTTTGCATTTTAAGTTGATTAAGGATTTATTTGGTGATTTAAATTTAATTAAATGGATTACTTTAGTTTTAAATGGATTAAAATGGTTTTGGGTTTGATTAATTAAGAATTCATTTAAATCTTGGTTTAATTAATTTTTACTTTGATTTACTTAAGGATTTTATTTAGATGCTGATTTAATTGATTTAATTAAAGATTTGGGTTTTTATTTAATTAGATTTCATTTTTAAGGGATTCTATTGAGCTTTGCTTGATTAAGGTTTTAATTAGTGTTCTTACTTGGATTTTAAATGGGGTTTTGAGTTGAATTAATTGATTTTAAATTAGGGTTTTGGGTTTTATTATTTTAGAGTTTCTCTAAATTTAAATGGATAAAAGTTTTATATGTGAGTTTTAATTTAGATTTAATTAGTTTCTTGTTTGATTTAATTAGGTATTTAGTTTAAATTTTGGTTTAATTAGTTTTTATTAGGGTTTTGACTTAGATTCTGATTTCATTAGTTTTTGCTTGATTTTTGTTTGGACTAGGGTTTCTTTTTTATTAGATTTAATTTTTACTAGATTTTATTGGGTTTTACCTGATTAGGGTTTTAATTAGGATTTTCACTTAAGTAAACTTGGATTTTAAGTGGCTTAAATGGATTTTATTTGATCAATTGGGATTTTCAATATTTAAGTGGATATTATGTGGTTTAGTTTTGGATTAAAAGTTTTTTTCTTGATTAATTTTGGTTTTTCATTATTTTAAATGAGTTTTGTTTAATTTTGATTTTTTAATTATGGATTTTTGCTTTGGTTGGCTTGGATTGGGTCAAAATGGGCTTGTATGGGCTTGAATGGGTTTGTGGGTTTTGGTTGAGCTAGGGATTAGGTGGAGTTAGGGTTTGGGTTTTGGTGGAGTTAGGGTTTAGGTTTGGTGGTTTGAAAGTTAGGGTTTTGGTGGTCACAACCAGAGCATCTTTCTAGAGAAGCCTGCTGCCAAGTGACTATAAAATCAGGGTGTCTATAACTGTATTGGAGTGTAGTCAGTTTCTGATGCTTGAGTTTTAGGAGCCACTAACCGCACACAGGTCTACGTAGTAGTTAGTATTAAATTTATTTTAAATACTGCTCTTGCTAATTTAGAAGAATTTGACTTAGATTTACTTTGTCGTGGTGCCCTACGACTGCGGGGTGGTACATCCATGTTCTTCTTTTAGCTTTCTCTTTCATCTTCTTCCACATTGGTGTGCTTCACATTGGATTGGTTTGGGTGATTTTTGACGTGGTATCAGAGCATGCTTACTGTATTTGATTTAGTGTGAAGTGCTTTGGAGTTGTAGCTTGTTTGGAATGGATTCAAGAGCTGCATATGGAGTTGCAGGCATAGGATCAGGTATGTCAGTTGCTAGAATGGATAGTCCATCTTTTGTATGTGGAATACCTCCATCAGCAATACAACACAGTGTGTCACACAAGCTCACAGATGCTAATTATGCACTCTGGAGATCACAATTTAGTCCTCTACTTATTGCATTTGAGTTGATGGGGATTGTCGATGGCACATGTCCAAGTCCATCACCATTGATCAAGGTGACTGAAGGTGATGATACAAGACTAGTTCATAATCTAGATTATCTTGTCTGGCACAAGATAGATCAATTAGTTCTCAACTAGTTTGTGTCTTCAATTTCTAAGGAGATTGGGTCTCAAGTTGTTGATTTGGCTACTACAAAAGAGAAACTATCATAGTCATCCTTGCCATTCCACTCTACATGCATATATATACTTGAGTTTGTTACATGGAAACTCTATAACAACCATAACAACTATAGCAAACTCTATAACCACCTCCATAACAAACTCTATAACAACCTCTTCTCCCAACCGTAGAAATCCTAGCACATGGAAAACTAACACCATGACATGTGGATTAGTTACAGCTAGCGTAACAACCTCTTTATTACATACTAACTGCTAGTGATTGCCTTAGGTGTCTGGTCAGTTTGACTCCAACACAGTTCCCACGGGAAAGGCATCCTAGTCTCAAGAACTAAAGGTGGGATGGGCCTCATAAATGTGAAATGGCCCCATACCCTCATATGCAAGCAAAGCGAGAACAAACCATTAGTCAAGTATATAGAGAAACATATACAAAAGCTTAATGAAGAACAAAAGAATAAAGAGAGTCTATATACTTGAAAAAATGGTATGTTCCTACCTATTTGATGAGAACTACCATCAAAAAAATGAAAGAGGACCGAATATAAGTGAGACAGGCTAGTTGCACCCCATGCATGTGCTGGTCTGCAAGTAAGGGTAGGAACACTGCTAAAAAACACAAAGAAGTGTGACTAAAAAGCACATCCTAAACAGAACAAGAAGGAAAGCATGAAGCTACTGATCTGCATCCTCCCTAAGCTCAGTTGCCATCCCTTGAGAATCCTCAACCCGATGGATCATTGAGGAAGTAACAAAAAGGTGTGGCCCATACATGACTACCTGGCTCCCCACCATCTCTACCATCATGGAGGCATAATCAGAGCATACTAAACTTGTCACTAGATGACCCGTCACCTAAAGTCTGATCAAATAGACCATGTCCTCCAAGGAGAAGACAAACTCACCGAATCTTGTCACAATCAAGCTCATACAATGGTGATAACGCTCTGCCACAAACTCCAAGAGTCCCATCTCTATCTAAAAGTAAGGAATGGATAGGAAGTGTCCAAACCTCATTTGTTGAAGGTATTCATGTAGAAATGGCACCAACATATGGTAGCATCTAACAATTTGGTTCTAGTGATAGTGGCTCACGACCAATACTTTAGCTTGGATAGCACAAAGCATATTCATTAGTCAATTATAGCAAGAAAGGAGTTGTACTGAACTATAAGATTAAAAAGGAGGTTACCTGTCCCTTGGCTGCAAGTGTGGCTATGGCAAAGTAAGCACAAGATGTGTCTATGCGTGGTCCCAAGCATGTACCTCATTGCAAGATATGTGGGCCTGTGCAAAGTCCAGAGGAGCACCAACGTCACCCTCTACCACCTAATGGACAAAATCCAACATGTTCTGGTACCACAAGTCATCGTCGACTACTAGTGCAGTTAGCTCTACAACAAGTCTCGCAGTAGGGTCAATGTCAGCACTATCAGATCGGTGTCCTTAGAATCCTTACTAAGAGTGGCTAACAAGCTGGAACTCTCTAAGCCACTCACCAACTTGAACATCTCAACCTCCAAAGTAGGAGTACGAGCAAATAACACGGAAGCTGTCTCTGCATCTGTAACAATTGATGCACCAGTCGCCTCAACCTCGACCTGAACTATGAAAGTCTCCACTGCTACTACCATAGCGTCCTCCACTGTTGGTGCTGAGGTTGGCTCTCAGACACTAGAAGACGAGGGTTGATCACTCACTCAGGCATGTTTCTTTGGCCTCATATATACATTCCTGTAACGAGGCATCAACTACAAAAAGGGGACCCAATGAGGATTAGTGAAATACTCCAGGGAAGAAGAAGGAAAAGGAAGAGAGAAAAGAGAAAAGAGCATACCTCTATCCACAATCACCACTTGCACTGTCGCTACCACCAAATGCCACTGAAACCACACATTGTCGTCGAACTTCCGTCACTAGTGTTGCAGCACCCGTGCCTTAACCAACATTCAGTTGGCATTATATATATGTTCTTGTAATTAGGCATCAACTACAAAAAGGGGACCCAACGAGGATTAGTGAAATGCTCCAACGAAGAAGAAGGAAAAGCAAGAGAGAAAAGAGCATACCTCCATCCACAGTCACCACTCGGACTGTCACTACCACCAAATGCCATTGAAACTACACACTATCGCTAAACTATCCTCGCTAGTGTTGCAGTGCCCGTGCCCTAACAACATTTAGTTGTCAGTCATTAAGCTTGAATATTGATGATGTAGATTCTCATAGATATTGAAAGGAAGAACGCTGGAATCCATTCAATTTAAACCATGGATTCAAAAATAGCAAACTTAATTAGCAGAGTAGAGGTCAACCCGCTTTACCCGACACTTAGGAACATGATGGACCTTTAGCTCACTAACTTGCGTATGATAGAATGACAGTCCCTATGGAGAGTACAAGCTATAGTCGATGAAAGTGCAATTGACTATGACAAATTGCATCCATTCATGTGTCAATCTACTCTAGACAGTGAGCCAAATTCCTTAGCTATCCTAGTATATAAATCAAAGTATGCAATGATGGAGGAACCTCACTATTTAGGGTCATGCATTACACGTCAAAACCACTTCCCTCGCATTCCCACCAGCATGCATCTATGCAAAATGCATCATATTGCATTATGAGGGCCCGTTTGAGCCGATCATCCCAAATCTCTCCTGTCCCACCTTACACTTCTTTGCCCATGTGCAAGTCATCTTTTTAGTACTTTATTAGGATTTCCTAACCCCTAGTACAGTTATCCTCCTTAGACTTCTTAACTCAAGTGTCCTTTCTCATGACTCCCTTAGGTAATCCTTGAGATTGTGTCCTTTTTTGTGATCCTTTTAAGTAATCCTTAAGACCATGTTCTTTATTATGACCCCTCTTAGACAATCCATAAGGTCATGTCCTTTCTTATAATGCCCTTAGGCAATCCTTGAGACCATGTACTTTCTTATAAGTCCTTAAACAATCGCCAAGGTCGTGCCCTTTGTTATGACTCCTTTAGGCAATCTCTGATATTGTATCCTTTATCATGACTCTTTTAGGTAATCCCTGAGGTCGTGTCTTTTATTCTTGTTCCCTTAGGTAATCCCTGAGGTTGTCTCCTTTATTATGACCCCCTTAAGTAATCCCTAAGGCGATGTCCTTTATTATGACCCTTTTAGGTAATTCTTGAAGCCATGTCCTTTATATTGACCCCTTTAGGCAATTCCTAAGGATGTATCCATTATTTTAACTCCTGTATGTAATCCTTGAGGTTGTGTCCTATTTGAGGTCGTATCTTTTATTATGACTTTCTTAGGCAATTTTTGAGGTCGTGTCCCTTCTTATGACCCATTTAAGTAATCTCTGATGTCATGTCCTTTATTATGACCTCTCAGGCAATCCTTGAGGCCGTGTCCTTTTTTATGACCCCCTTAAGTAATCTTTGAGGTTGTGTTCTTTTTTATGATCCCCTTAGGCAATCTTTGAAGCTGTGTCCTTTATTATAACTCCATTAAGCAATCTCTAAAGTCATGTCCTTTATATTGACCCTCTTAGGCAAATCTTGAGGTCATATCCTTTATTTTGACTCCTATAGACAATTCCTGAGGTCATGTCTTTTCTTATGACCTTGTTAAATAATCCCTATGGTCGTATCCTTTATTATGACTCATTTGGGCAATTCCTAAAGCTGTGTCCATTTTTATGACCCCCTTAGGTAATCCTTAAGGCCGTGTCTTTTGTTATGACCCTCCTAGGCAATCCATGTGGCAGTGTCCTTTATTATGACCCACTTAGGCAATCTTTGGGGCCATGCCCTTTGTTATGACCCCCTTAGGTAATCCCTAAGGATGTATCAGTTCTTATGACTCCCTTAGGCAATCTATGAGGCTGTGTACTTTATTCTAACCTCCTCAGATGATTTTTGAGTCCATGTCCTTTGTTACGACCTCCTTAGGCAATCTCTGAAGTTGTATCATTTATTATGACTACTTTTGATAATCCTTGAGGTTGTGTCATTCATCTTTATCCCTTTAGGCTATCCCTGAGGCTGTGTCTTTTACCTTGACCCCTTAAGGCAATCCCTAAGGCCATGTCCTTTTTATCTTAACCCCCTTACGCAAGCCATGAGGCCCAGTCTTTCCTTAACAGTAGCATTTAGTCTTATATCTAGGTTCTAAGTGTTGGATGTTTGATCTAACTCAATTTTTGAGTGTTGGATGTTTTATCTAGCTCGACTCATCTATCCAGCTTAGTAGTAGAATTTAGTCTCACATCCAAGTGTTGGTTTTCCTAATTTTCAAGTGTTGGATGTTTATCTAGCTCTATCCTTTTCTGCCTAAGGGTAGCCCAATCTCATGTCTAGGTGTTGGATCTTCTTACCCCTTTCAGGTTGGTGACAGCTTAGACTCACATCCAAGTGTTGGATTTTCTTCTTCTTTTTAATCAAAAAACTCCTAGGTCATGCCTCGCGAGAACATCATTATACCTTGAAGCCAGTTACATTTCAAAACTACCTTCAAGGAGGGTTAATTTGTAGATATCCTGTTTTTGGCACTCTCCTACTGTTGGTAAGACTCATCATACCATAGCGTGCTTCATTCATCCTTAGAGGCCTTTTTCTCAGCCTAGATGCACACTTAATGCTAATTTGCCAATCTAGACAATTAGATGCATGACTACAAGCGTTCAACATTAAACACTAGGGTTGCGTTTGGTACGCTGGAATGAAAGCTGGAATCGAAGGGAATGGAATGAAAAAACAGATTTGAATGAAATTCCAATGTTTGGTACAAAAAAAAAAGGATTGGAATGACATTCCCTTGGGAATCAAATTCCCATTAAAGATAGGAATTTCATTCCATCTCAAAACTAAAGGAATCCCATTCCCATTCCAACCTCATTCCTTCTCGCGAAAAAAGAAAAAAAACCACGGGCGTCCCTCCTCCCGCAACCTTCTGCCCAACAGACGACCTCCCTCCTCCCCCAACCTTTTGCCCTCCTCCACCTAGCGTCCCTCCTCCTGCAGCCTCCTGCTCCCAACAGACGGTGTCCTTCCATGTTACAAATGCCTTCGAAGACTACCACCGTGCCTCCACGAACCCGCTCGCGTCTTTCCCTCGCCCTCTGGATCGTCGAAACGCCCCATCGGTCCGCTGTAGCCTCTCCGCCGGTGTAGGGGATGGGGAGAATGATTGGGCCCATCCCAGCCATCGACGACGCCACCAGGAGCATCCTCGTGCCCTCGCGACACTTCCCGGACCACCGTGCAAGTCAGTCCTCCAGAGCATCGCCGCGCTGCTTCACTGTCTTCCTCGACGCCGACGAAAAACCTCGCCGGAGCGCGAGGTGGGGAGAGCGCCTGAGCCCATCCCAGCCATCGACGACGCTCCGAAGGGCATCCTCGCGCCCCCGCGGCACTTCCCAGACCACCGCGCAAGTCAGTCCTCCTCCAGAGCATCGCCATGTTCCTTCGCTGTCTTCCTCGACGCCGACAGAACACCTCGTTGGAGTGCCTAAGCCTATCCTAACCCTCATTACAAATGCTTCCATGTTAAACAACATTAGTAAGGAGTTAAATTGGAATACCATTGTGGAAACTATTGCCAATGACAAACTTGATTAACCTACATAACTTACTCTGTTGTGTGAACTTTAGCAATTATATATAAAGATTTAATTGTATAAATGAACCATGATCATAAATACAGAGAGAATGCTGAAAAAGGGTGTGAAATAGAAATATTCAACTACCACATTTGACTACATTTGTAGTATATCATGTGATTTTCTTTACTTGTAATGTTTAAATTATAGTTGCTCATATTTACTTCAATATAGTTGTTCATATTTTATAATTTTTAAATTATGTTGCTTATTATTTCATATAGTATGGAATGTAATGTTGGCCACATTAGCAGTGCTTAATGG
>JAMKQA010029521.1:0-40000 GCA_024699735.1 Posidonia australis
TGCATCCCATGCATTCATCCTTTTGTGGTTTTCCTCGTCTTTCCCTTAAAAGACTAGGTGGCGACTCCCTTTTCTTTTCTTTCTTTTATCCTTGCGCCTTCGCCGTCATCGGCATGGCTGTGGTCTCCTTCCCTCTCCACCCCTCCCTCCGGGTCGGGCTCGATCAGACGAGCACGGTCACAGCGTAGCTCTGGACGGAGGGGACGAAACGAGCAGCCCTCCCCCACTAGGTTTCACGAGATCTGCAGATCGGTCACGGGCGTGGAGAAGACGGGTAAAGGCACGGTGCGGCACTGCTGGCTCTTGACCGAGTCAAAGCCCAAGCCCAAGTGGGTCCACCACAAGCACAGGTCCCAAAGCAGAACCAACCAACTAGCCAAAGAAAACACACCACAGGGGAGAAACCAAGGCACAAAACACAGAGGGAGCCCACAGCCAACAAACACAAACTGGATTTACCATTAATAAACCATACACAAATAATTACAAGGAATCCATGGTTTATATTAAATGGAAAAATCCAGACACAGATGTTACAGTTTCCCTTGGTTGTGTGACTTCTCTGGCCTTGTGGGTCTGTATGTGTATCTTGGGATCAGTGCTTGAGGGTGAGACCCACTTGAGACTTGGACTTGGTCAAGAGAGTCCAACCACACCCATAACGTGAGCCCTTCTCCTCCATGCCCGTGAGCCCTAGTAGGGGAGGTCTGCACGCTCTGTCGCTTCATGGCAGGAGGAGCAAAGGTTGACCAGTGGGATTCCAGGGTGGCAGGCAATGCGTGAGAGGAGTTAAAAGGGACAGGGGAGGTGGTGCCAAGCACTGGAGACGCAAGTGTGGGAGAGGAGAGATTTGTGCTAGGGGAGTTTGCGTTGGTGGAGGAGGTTGTGACAGACCTCATCGAGAGCACGCGGAGCTCGCCAGAGCCAAAGAACGTCGGAGGTACATGGGGCTCGCCGAAGCAAGGTACAT
The DNA here is from genome assembly GCA_024699735.1 of Posidonia australis. Classification (NCBI taxonomy): domain Eukaryota; kingdom Viridiplantae; phylum Streptophyta; class Magnoliopsida; order Alismatales; family Posidoniaceae; genus Posidonia; species Posidonia australis. The sequence continues at coordinate 971 of JAMKQA010029521.1, forward strand.
GTTTCCCTCTCTCCTCCGTTTCTTGGTTAAGGCTTAATGGATTCATGTGATAGATTATGCATAAATGATATAGAAATCATGCAAAAATAGGGGAAACGATGAAAATGAGATGAATAACATATTTATAATGGGATCATGAGATTTTATGATGATTTCATGAGATTTGGTTGATGAATTCGAATTCATGCTATAGTAACTTCGTATGAGCTCTATGTCTTTGTGATTTTCTATAGAACAGCATGCTTAATGATTTTGTAAATGGATAGAGCGGTTTTGAAGTACACTTGGAGGTCTACACCCCATGTTTTACTTGTCATTTATGTGGTAGATATGATGGGTCTATCCCTCACTCCCGTTTTGGAGAGAAGAGATGGGCAAGCTGGGGGAGGTTTTCTGCAATCGCAAAAAAGGGTATGCCAAACAGGATTTGCAATGCTGAAATGCCCCAGTTGGAGTCCCCTAAGCCATTGATTTGGACATCTGACTGAATTCGATCGACCGTTTTGATAGGGGAACTGATAAACTGACAGAGATTCGGAATATCGAAATATTTCGATCGATCGAATTAGGGATTTTTGGTCGATCGGGACCCTATTTGGTATGTCGATCAGGACCCAGAACCATATTGAGAAATGTTTTGTAAAATGCTGATAAAATGAGATAAATGCATAATAGATGTGTGAAATGCATAGAAATGAATTATGAGATGTTTCATGTAAACAGATTATTTTAATAATGTTTACCATAAATTGTTAAACATGGATTATGTGGAAATGAATGTGGACCCATGAGAGGGGTGAATACATGGTATGATGAACCATAGAATGAATGAGAATGTGAATGAATAGTTTTGAGAACCATAGATAATAAATGTGAATAATGATGGCTGAGATTTATAAAGGGTTTTTATGAATAAAAACTCATTTTGCCAAGTGATTTGAAATGAAAAATGCATGTGGTTTTAAAAGAGATTTTTGAGATTAATAGGAACCACAATTAGACCAGGGCTTGTCGACAAGGGTAGTAAGACCTCTAGAGCTGTTGGGGATGTGTCCTTGGTTGTGGTTGCCGAGTTACGGTATAGGCTAGAAGCCTCGAGACTATGATGGTACTATAGGACCCAGGGTACGGTTGACTCGAACTACCCTCAGTGTCGGTGATGGGGTTAGTGTCCCTAGGTGCTTGGGCACCAGGGCGTCATGAGGATGCACTCTGTGCTTGTACCATTGAGGGTACACTTTTGAGGTTGCGGTCGGGGCAGTTGAACTCTTGCGTGGAGTGGTTCATCGTGGCACTGTAGTGTGGTCGGGGATGGAGCCTCGACAACTGCATGTGGCCAGGTCGATCGCCTATGGCCAAGGTGATGCAACCAGTTTTGAGATATGGATTGAGATTTATGTTCGAGCTAGTTTCCAACCTTGGTTTATTGTGATTTGTAATAATGGAATGAATTGTGTTTTAGGCTAGAAGACTAGATGAAAATGGTTTTCTTGATTTGTGCATAAAGATTTGCTTATGAGCATGAGGTTCTAAAAAGGGAAAAGAAAAGAAAGTTTTGAAATAGCATCTTCTATCAATTTTATCGAATCATGTGTGTTGGCTTTTCGATGGCTGTGGTTTCTTAAGGTTTCCTAACAATATGAAGTTATTGGCTAGTTTTGCTGTTGCATTTTGGGGGGCGTACTAGGTGACATTTCTATCACTCACGTGTGAATTTCTTTTTTTGCCTTGTCTCTGGTGCTTAGGAGGAGGCGTAGTCTTGTCTGGTGCGTTGCTTTAGAGTCACTTTATCCGCACACAGGTCTGGATGTTCGATTTTACTTATTTAATTCCGTTAGAATAAATTTAATTATTCACTTTGGGAGTGTCTGTACTGTTGTGTAGCACTTGGGGCGTTATAGCCTTGGACTATTCCCGTCGCTTATTTAAAGGCCTCTACGTCGTGCTAGAGGAATCATCAGAGAGGTCGCCCTCATTCGAGCTCCTATCCTCTCCCAGCAATCCCACGCTAGCTTTGACGCTTCCGATGGTAGTTCTAGCTACTATTGATGTTGCTCAAGCCCTGAGGAGTCTCCAGTGTTCAACGGCGTGTCATAGGTAAGTCACTTGCCCTCCTCTATTTCTATTTCAGCCTCGTATGAAGGTATGTGTCGTCAGGAGTTGATTTTCAACACTCGATCCTTTTCTTTCTCTGACGGTCATTGAGGATTAATAGTGATGAGGCTTCTGCCCTCCGAACGTGCTTAGAGTTGGGAGTGAGGTTGGTGAGCCTCTTATCCATCACAGGCGTGCCTTAGGGAGCTTTCCTTCCTCTCCCTTCACCGTCGTTGGCTGAACGACATATCACGTCAAAATTTAGTCAGTGCAAGCAATTGAAACCAGGGAGAGGTGTTTTGGTATCTTTTTCTTACTGGAATCCAAGCTTGCCAACTTTTCTTGTCTTCCCCCTACCTCTCCAAAATCCAAGTGGAGCTCATCGACCTTGGACTAGGATGATCAGTGCTTGTGTCGACGAGGTAGACGAGCGGGAGAATCCTCTGATCCTTTCTTCAATCCAAGCATACAACTCTTTTCTCCTACCTTCCACCTTGCTTTTCCATCACTTCCTCTCCATCTCTCGTGCTTCACCATCTTTTCACAGGGCACACTGTTGTTTCTTCGCTGTCGTCGGGCACCCACGTCGGTAAGCTAGGTGAGGAGAGTGGTTGAGATGGTCGTCCAGTGACCTGATCATAAGGAGGAGTCCCTTTTAATCTAGGCTTGCTTCTTGACTTGCCTCGTCGTGGCTCGACAGGCCTCGCTGTCATCCACCGAGGCCAGCTAACATCTTCTCCGATGAGATGGATAGGGAGAAAGATCTAGTGAGCCTTTCCTTCTACTAGCTGCCTGGAAATGTTCCGCTGTCACTCCACTTGCTTCTCTAATCTACCCCGAAGCAATCTGCATCAACTCGATAAGGAATTTAGATGAGGATGGTCGACTGGATTAATATGGGTCACACGATTCCCAACGATGGTGGAAGCCAGCGATCTATCTTGACGTAAGGTACAGGCGGTTTTAAGCGACGGTTTCAGCTAACGGAATCAGTTGGCAAAAATCATTAGTGTGGGGCCCAAGACTCTAGACAGTTATAACCAATTCTTTGCTTCGTGGTTTGACCATTCTTTGACTTCTTAATTTCTGCTTGGATTCTCTAGCAATCCCTATTTCATCCTACGACATATAATATTTTGGTATGATTTGCCAAAAATGCCTTTCCTTTGCAATTTTGTCATTTCTCCCCTTATTTTCCGATTTTCATGTTTTTTATGACTTTTGACTTGTGTTGGAAATTTATCGCCCAAGGGCATACATTAATAGGCCTGACAATGCTAACATGGACCCAAATACGGATTATTTTTCCCTTTTCGACTTTGTCAAGTTTACCAGTTTTCACTGTTTTGAGTGGTGCTCTGCGAACATTTCTGATTTTCCATGATTTTCCTATCACCCAAGGGCGTACAGTAAATGGCATTCTCAATGCCTACATTGTCGCTCGGTTTACTTTTCTTATTGTCTCCTTTACATTCAGATTTTTGTCATATTTTTGCATTCATATAAGGCATGTGCATTAAAAGTAGACAAGCATACACACACTAGATCATGAGCAAGCGGTTAACCTTGGAAGACCGATTTCTCGAGCGTATGGAGGTGCCTAACACCTTCTTCATGCGTAATAGGAATCCTTACCCTTTCTCTGGCCCACAGTAGCTAAGTGTTGCATCCTTTAGGCATGGAGCACACAAACACATTCGTTCATTTGCATCATTTTCTCGCATTCATATGCATTTTGATTTTCCTCGTCTTTCTATTAAAAGACTAGGTGGCGACTCCTTTTCTTTTACCTTTTTCTTATCCTCCTTTGGTGTTTCTGAGTTGAGCTTTCTTCCTCAGATTCACCATCTTCACCGTAACCATATCGGGATTCTTCGTGTGTTTTCACGCATTGAGGAGTCATGCGGGTTTCCATTGGTACAGTCACAGCTCCCTAATCACCTGACAACCTCACCTATAAACAAGAACAGAGGGGCAGAGGAAGAGGTAGTTTCCAATCACGAATTTTTGATGCCTTCCTTTCAAATTCTCACCCTTCCTTTGATAACTCACCCATTGCATTGGGTATCGAATCAACATTATCAGATAGTGGCATCCAAGTTACCCCACCAAGACTACTCAATCTAGTCCCAACATCATGAATGGTAAAATGGCTAGTCTATAATCGGAATCTGTTGTTAAAATTGGATCTCAAAAAATAACGAATTTTATATTTTAAAGTTCAATTTTTAAGATTTGTTCATGTCATATTCATCACTAATAAAACGTATAACAGAAACGTACATGCATCCATGAAGAAATCCTTGCTCTTCTATTCAAATCCGATCCTCCAAACCACCAAGCTCTTCTTGTTCTTACTCTTTCTCATGATGGGGGTGAGAGAGAAAAGGCCAAAGCTTAGGGTTTAGGGACCATGACCCCAATATATAGAAAGCTATAATATAGCACATTTCCAATTTGACCCATTAACAAAAGGAAAAATACCCTAATGATCTCAACACATATTAACCTACATCACTTAAGATGCTAATTGGCTTAACCCAAAACCAAATAGATCACTATAACGAGCTTAATCAAAAAATAGCCTATAATACTTTAATTAATTTTATATTAGCTCATATATATTACGAGATTTAACTCAACCATCTCTCATTTGAGCCACATATAAAATTAATAATTAAAGTAATAAAACTTTATAAGCTCCAAATGGTTATTTTAACAAAGACATCTTACAATCTGATCCATGAATTGTATCAACATAGGATCAAAGAAGTTTCCATTTCTTTAAGCGTAATTTAACCCACAATGGTCACTAATACTAATACAACCAACGACATGAATCAAGTGTGGATGTGTAGCATGGAATTTAAGTGAAGTGATCCAAATATGTTCAAATCCAATTGGTTCAAACTTTAGTGAGATCAATATAAATTTCTAGAATGTAAATAACCCAAAACATTATTTTTGCAAAAAACAACATCTATAACAATAGAGCATCCAAATGCAGACTCCTACTAAACCGATACATCATCAAATGATACAACACCCATATAAGCAACAAGCTCATGAAAGATCATGGGTGGTACTCCTTTAGTAAGCGAATCCACAATTATGGAGTATGTCCCAATATGCTCTATAGACAACTAGCCATTCTAGATTCTTTCTTTCACAACTAGGAACTTATTGTCTATATGCCTAAACTTTGATGAGCTCCTGTTGTTATTGGAATATAGCATCGCAGATTTATTATTACAACATAACTTAAGCGGTCTTTCAATTCCATCTATAGACTCGTGACAAAACTCCTTAGCCATATTCCCTAATTAGATGTCTCATAACGTACTATGTACTCAGCTACCATGTAGAAGGAGCTATAAGTGTCTGCTTGACACTTTTCCATGATAAAGCTCCTCTTGTTAACAAGTACACATATCCTAAAGTAGATCTATAACTATTTTGCTATCCAGTAAAATCAAAGTCAGAATACTTAATGATCTCCAACTGATCAGATTTTTTATACACAAGTGTGAAATCTTTATTTCTTTGCAAATACCGTATGACCCATTTAATAGCTTTCCAGTGATCTGTACTTAGATTGCTTAAATATCTGCGTAACATGCCAATAATGTACGTGAGATCTGGATGCGTACAAACTTGAATATACATAAGACTCTCAACTGCCAAGCATATGGAATCTTCTGCATTCCTTATATTCAAAATCGTTCTTAGGACATTATTTGAGACTAAACTTGTCTCCCTTTGCCATAGGGATATTTCCTAGCTTGCATCCACTCATAGGATACCTTTTAAGGACTTTTTCAATATAATTCTTTTGAGATAATCCAAGAATGCTTTGAAGTATTTGGATTCCTAATACAAAAGGAGCTTCACCAAGATCTTTCTTCTCAAATTTGTTTGAGAGAAATTTTTTTGTCTTTATAATTGTAGAAGTAAGTCCATATTGTAGGATCGAGTGGCTTCTCTAGAGTTGGGTGAATAGAGAATTTTAATTTTAATTAATTACTTTTTCAAATTTAATTTATGTTTAACAATATAAGGTGTTTTAATCAATTAAAACAAGCAACAACTACAAGGTCATATAGATTTGAAAGTAAAATTATTTTCATGCACAAAAAGGAGATGAGAGAAATTGAATACTCATGTAATTTATAGTGGTTCGGCCTAAACCCTGCCTAGTCCACTCCTCAAAACTCTCTTGAGATTTTTCCCTTATACTTTTAAAATAAACACTTACTCGTGTTGGCTGTCCCACCGACTCAATCTTTGCTCCTTCCACTTCTCGTACCCCGAGAAGTTAGAGCTCCCTCTTGTAGCTTTACAACAGATGAATTCCCATTCACAGAGTGCTTTTGAATTGAGATTACAACAAAGAACTTGTGGAGAGAAATTTAGGACAAGGATGAGCACAATTCTCAAAGATTACAAGTATATCGATATGTGTGCCTATCAGGGCTTATGGGGTCTTATTTATAGTCAAAAGACCACAAAAAGATGTGTCTAACGGCCATAAACGGTCATAAATGGCTAGTCCATCGGTATGCCGTTTTAACCTTTAGAATGCCATTTGCATCTTCAAATTGCAACTCACGAGCAATTCAGAATGCCAGAATTATTTCGATATGCCGAATCCTCCTGTTTTGGTATACCATTTTAGTCTGGTATGCCGTTTTGTCTGCAGCATTATCTTCACATTTCTTTTTTGGAGTTCCGTTGCTTGTGCTGTTTCTTTCTGGTTCGATATGTCGATTTTCCTCTGGTATGTCAATTTTTATCCTTTCATCTTTAGTTCAGAACGTCGATGCTTGTGCCGTTTCTCCCTGATTCGATATACTGATTTGGTTCGGTATGTCGAAATAGCTCTTCTTTAATTTTTCACCAAATTTTCGAAGTATAACTTTACATATTCATTTTACAACATATTACATGGAATTTACATGACTCGAGTAATTACAATTCTTCAATCTTTTTCCTTTCATGAAAATATATACAAAAATTCATTAGTCCAAGTGTTATCATCAAAACATAATATATTCCCAACACCTATCATTAGTGGCAAGAAGTATGTCATCAACATACAAGACCAGAAAAATACATTTACTCCTATTGAACTTATGGTATACACAATCATCTACCAAATTCACCTCAAAACCGAACGAGATAACAGCTTAATGAAATTTGCGATACTATTAACGGGAAGCATGCTTTAAACCATAAATGAACTTCTTAAGTTTACAAACCATTTTCTTTGTATCACCTAACACAAAGTGTTCTAGTTGCACCATATAAATTGTCTCATCAATGTCAACATTGAGAAACACCCTTCATATGTCCATTTAGTGTAGCTCAAGGTCAAAATGAGCAACTAATGTCATAATAATCTGAAAAAAGTCTTTTGATGAAACCGGAGAGAAAGTCTCTTTATAGTTAATGCCTTGCTTTTGAGTAAAACCCTTAGCGACAACATGAGCCTTCTATCTTTCCACAATGCCCTGCAAATTCCTCTTGGTTTTAAATATCTATTTGCAACCAATGGGGATCATACCTTCAGGCAATGGGATAAGATCCCAAATGTTATTGTCCTTGATGGATTTATACTCAACATTCATGGCATCTATCCACTTTTGAAGATCAGAACTATTGATTGCTCGATGGATATTGATTAGATCATCATCCAACAAGTTATTATCAACTTGATGTTCCTAAAGAAATACGACATAATCATCTAAAATTGCACTTCTCCTCTCTCTAGTAGACCTCCGAAGTGACATTAGCTCTTGAGAGAGTTGAGTTTGTTCTTCTTGAATGGGAAGAGGATCAACAATGACTTGCTTCAGATTTACCTCTTGAACAACGTCAGGAATTATTATTGATCCTCTTGATTTACCTCTTCATACCAAGTATCATGCCTGGCGTGCTAAGCAAGGTACATCTTTTGCTTTGGTTTGTTCTAAAGTTAATATTTCTTCTGTACCTCAACACACTTGGTGGATAGATTCTGGTGCTACTACTCATATAAGTATGTCTATGTAGGGTTGTCTAAGTTGTCGAATACCAAGTGATGGCGAAAGACACATCTTTGTGGGTAATGGCAATAAAGTTGAAGTCGAAGCTATTGGTATTTTTAGATTGTTATTACAAATTAGTTGTTAATTAGATTTGAAAGAGACATATGTTATACCATCTTTTAGGCGGAATTTGATTTCTATTTCTGTATTAGACAAATCTAGTTATTCTTGTCTTCAAGGAAATGAAAAATTGAGTCTTTTTCTGAATTCTAATATTATTGGTACTAGTTCTTTGATAGATAATGACATTTTTTATTTACTTGATACATTAACTTCTTGTAGTGAATCCTTGCATACTACATCTCAAGATACAAAGCAAATGTCAAGTAAAGATTCTACTATATTATGACATAAGCGTTTAGGACATATTTCTAAACAACGAATTGAAAAACTAGTGTCAAATGCAATTCTTCCTTTTCTTGACTTAGTCGATTTCCAAATTTGCATTGAGTGTATTAAAGGAAAATAAATCAATGTTAGAAGATTAGGTGCCAATAGATGTTCAGACGTCTTAGAACTAATACATATAGACATTTGTGGACCGTTCCCTCTGAAATATTGTTGATCCCCAAAATAAATTTATTTGATTCCAAATGTCATGATCTAACAAGTCATCAATTAAGCATGGTAACAAGGACTATACAGTAAAATTCTAAAAAACTCGAGACTAAATAAAAAAAAAAAAATTTCTATTGGGTTTTCCATTAAATCAGATGTCATTATAGAGTTTTCTTTAATGAAAATAAAAACTCCAATAAACAACATAAATACAAGGGCTACCATGCAAATATTACAAAATAGTTAATTGGATAATTAAATGGAGCCAAACCAAATCCGATTACTCGAAAAATCAAAAGCTCTAACTGGCTGCAAAATCACAAATTTTATATATTAAAATTCAATTTTTAATATCTGTTCATGTCATATTCATCATGAATAAAATATAAAGTGAAATTGTGCCTGAATTCATGAAGAAATCCTTGCTCCTCTGTTCAAATTTAGTCGTCCAAACCACCAAGCTTCTCTTATTCTTACTCTTTGTCAAGATGGGGGTGACAGAGAAGGAGGCCAAAGCTTAGGGTTTGGGACCATGATCTTAATATATAGAAAACTATAATATTGCACATTTCCAATTTGACTTATCAACAAATGGAAAAATGCCCTAATGATCTCTACACATAATAACCCACATCACTTAAGATGCTAATTAGCTTAACCCAAAAACCAAATAGATCACTATAATGAGCCTAATGAGAAAATAGCCTATAATACTTTAATTGATTTTATATTGGTTCATATATATTGCTAAATTTAACCCAACATCTGCAACCTCTCCTACATATACCTTTTACTGAAGTCTAGTCCGTTCCCTAACATCATCGTCACTATGGAGTAGATTGATACTCGAGGAAGCTGCATAAGGCACCAAAGCCATACTGCCCTTCATACAGTCTCTACTTGCCAATAGGATCTCCTCATGCTCAAAAGGATGGGAGGGATTTGCCATACACTCCCTCATGATACTATTAGTCGGGTCATAGCAATAATAATGCCAAGTGGCCATCCTCTTGTTGTTATGGACTTTGTCCCTTTTGAACTTGCCTCCGACTATGTCATTGGCCAAGTGATGAAGAGTTTGTCCAATTCACAGAGAACATGTGCAGACAATCACATTATAACCCAAGTCCCCTCTCTCTATCAGAATAGACTCATCCCTCATGGTGGCAATCATCTGTCATCTAGGGCCTTTTGTTTGGTGAGCCATGATGGAACCTGTTAATAGAAACAAGGAAGGATAAAGTTAGGCCATGTTAAATTTATTTTATGAAAGCAAATAAAATATATGTGCATCATATATGCATATTGTATATAAGAAAGAAAACTTGCTAGGATATAAGGAACTGGCCGCACTAGAACATAAAAATAGTAAGGAGTAGCCCATCATCACAGTGCTGGCACCTATCGTCCCACCTCAAAGGGATCTTTGTCATCCCAATACGAATAGGATGGCAACCCTCGAGGGATCAGATCATCACCCCAATAGCGGTCAGATGGTGGCCCTTAAGGGATCAATTGTTATCCCCCCATTAAGGGTTAGACGATGACCGCCAAGGGATTGACTATCCTCACCCCAATAAAGGCTAGACAATGGCTGAATGACCCCAAGGGACTGACTATCGCCACCCCAATAGGGGCTGGATGACAGCCCCCAAGGGGCTAGTCATTGTCACCTTAAGTAGGAATGGATGACAATCCCAAGGGTTAGTTGTTGTCACTTAGGGCTATAAGTGGGTTGGGTCAGGTCGGATATGAGGTCTATCCTTACCCTTACCCGTCTTTTATTAGCAGGTGACGGATCGGGTCATTACCCATTACAAAAAAACTTAACCGCTATCCTATCCACTACACTTTTGATTAGCGGTTAGCAATGTGGGTTAGTGGGTCAGACAGATGATTTTTTTTTATATTTCAAAATCACAATTTATACTATTTTATGACTTTAATTGAGCACAAAATTGAACCTTGACTACAAAAAAACTGTTAATAAGACAACCTATAAAAAAAATCAAATTGTTTTCATCTAAAATTAATAATAAATTTAACAATATATAATAAAAATGGTTTCAACATTTTCACATACCACAAATCCACAATACAACATCATCATTTATTCATTGTGCTCATTCAATAATAATAATAAATTTAACAATTACAAAAATATAATACCATTTAATTACACAAAGTTTAGAGTTTGATGATGCACACAAAATATATTCCTTCAGCAACTCTTGCATTCCCATTTTAAAATAGCATCCCTTCAAGTCAACCTTGTAAACCCACAAAATATAAAAATTGAAATTAATAACTTTTTAAGAATAAGCCACCAAAATTGCTCAAGTTGAAGATCACTTAAGTGCAAGAATCACAACTCGAAACAATATACTGACCTAGAGTATACAATATTTCATTTGAATATCAGATAATTATTGGAACTAACTTTTTAGTTAATCATAAATACGATAAAATATAGATTCATTACAAAAGACATGGGATTCATTGAACATAAATTGTAACACCCCCAAACGGCGCTACGAACTAGCATCAGTTTTACCCAAATGAATAATTAAGGAAACTAATTAATAATCAAAAGGAAATCCTAACTAACTATCCAAAACTTGTGTGCGGCTAGTGGCTCCAAACATGTGCACTTGAAAACAAAACGTTAAATAAAATGCGTGAGTGACCTTAAGTCACCTAGTACGCGTCCATCGAGAAAATAGTAGAAAAACACAATAAGACACAGCTTAATTTCTAGAAAACCAAATAATATTCTATTTAAATTCATAAAGCTTAACTATAATCTTCTGGAAATCTCATTTCAAAATCATGTCATTTTCAAACATTTTTCTCTTTTAAAATCTCATGCATCTTGAAATCTCTTTATGCATCTTTGACAAACAAGCTCTCGACTAGACTCTAGCCTAAAACACAAAACAGCTCACTACTCGAAATACAATCAAACTATGGCTGGAACTAGCCTAAATCTCAAGTCTCATCATAGCTAGAATCTGGCTAAAACCTAAAGCCAAAACCTCAGCTAGATTCTAGCTTAAAACCATACATACATCTCGAGTCTAAAAACCAGTAGTGTCACCAAGGCCAGAGGTGACCTAGCCACAAGCAGTCGGCGAGGCACCAACCTCAACCTACTACAATGCCAAGGCGCAAGTCCCTGTTTGGGCAAACCATCGTCCCAACCAATGGGCCTCACTATATTTTTCTCTTTTCTTTTCTCACAACATGGGGATGTGTTCTTCCAATGCCCCATTGGTGTTGGATGCCTGGGTCATCATTATTAAGCCCAACCAACACCTATCTTTTTGGGTAACCTAGTCTCTTTCACATAGGCCCCAACCTCAGCATCCATGCCCTCAGACGGTAACCAATCTCACTTGGGTCATAAACCCCTATGGTCACTGCCCTACCTCTACGTGGATCTGAACAAAAAAACTCACAAATCCTTTTTAAAACATGCAAGTTTCTTTTAAAAACCATTTTCTAAATATCTTCCTGTGACCATGCCCACCCGGGGATCTGGCGCGGAGTCGCACCAGAGGGAGGAGGTCACAACCATGCCAAGATGGTGAAGGCGCAAGACAAGATAAAAACGAAAAGAAAAGGAGTCACCACTTAGTCTTTTAAGCGAAAGACGAGGAAAACCACAAACAAAGCACAAAGTATTGAATGCGTGAGATGCAGATGTGAAGACCAGATGTCTACTAACCAGAGGATGGGTAGGGATTCCTATTACGCACGGGGAAGGTGCTAGGCACCCCCGTACGCCCGAGAAACTTGATCTTTCTAGTCCCATTCGTTTGCTAGAGGCTGAATAGATGTTTGCTAAGCCTAGATTGTACTCTAATCATGCTAATATGAATGCCAAGTCAAGACTAGATGAATGTACGAGCTTGTATGCGAAAATTGCAAAGAAATCCACACAAAATGATGAAATCACAAAACATGACACGACAAAGAAAATCACATGAAATGACGAGGTTTCTGGTGAGAAAGGCTTGGGAAATTATACAGACCTCAAGAGAATAAAAAATACAACCGACTCAAATCATCAGAATCATAGAAAATATCGCAAAAATCAAGACAAAAAAATTGCAAAGAAGTCCACGCAAAATAGGCAAACTTTGACATGTGAAGAAATTCACATAAAATGACGACGTGTTTTGAAAGAACGCTCTGAAAAACCACACTGACATCAAGAGCATAAAAAATGCAATAGACCCAAATCATTAGAATCACAGAAAACATTACGGAAACTCGAACGAAAAAATTGCAAAGAAATTTGCGCAAAACAGGCAAACAACAACATGTGAAGAAAATCACATAAAATTGCGAAGAATGTTCGGGAAAATCATACTGATATCAAAAAGAACAAGAGTGGGGCCAACCCAAGTCATCGGAATCATAGAAAAAGTCATGAAAATCAAAAAGGAGAAATAATCCACACGTGGGCCAATGTGGGCCTTTCGGTCTGTTAGTGTATGTCCTTAGGCAATGAAATCCAAATCAAATCGAAAAAATCCGAAATGTAGGAGTAAAGGAAATCAAATCGAATGTCGAGTGAGGGACCCCAAAAACAAAATGAAGAAAAATCCACGAAAGAAACACATAAGATGCAGGCTTACTTAAAAAGGATGGATTGATACGCAAATGTGATAAAAACTATGTAAAATGCATGAATGTGTACCTAAATGTGTAAAAGGTGCTGAGGAATGACTTAGATAGAGGTTATGCATGACTTAATGCAAGGACTAACATGCATGTGCATAGATTGGTGGCACAGGAGCAAATTGGTCATTTTAATGGCCAGATGTGATAAATGCATGTATGAGGATGATGCATGGCCTGAGATATTCCAAAATGTATGTGAAACGTCAAGAAAATGCTATTTGCAAGAAACATGAAAAGGAAAAACAACAAAATGATGTAAACACAATAGAGGACAAACACAAGGACTAAAATGCAAAATTCGTAAAAAGAGTAAAAACCTGGATTAAAATATATTCAATGACTTCTATCCTAATGTGTAGATAATGGATCAAAGGAAAATGTGGCACTGAGATGTGTGAGAATTGCACCTTGGTAATTTCCTAAAAACTCAGGATCTAATGTGCAAAATTCACACATAAGTGCAAATGTGATTGAAATATGAAACTAAAGATCAATTTACAATGCAAACATGATTTTAAATGAAATCTATGATTAAGTGCAAAATGTGAAATGCAATAATTGGAAAATACCAAAAATATGTGAGAAAACAATTAAAACCCTAAATGATGGATTTAACATTAGTCTAAGGGTCTAGATGTAAATTTCCTATGCTCAAGGTTTGTATATTATAAACCCAGGGGCCTACATGCAAAATTACAGGGCTTAAGTGTGATAAAAAATAAACCATTATGATGATCAATGTAATTATCAAGTTTCTTAGGGTTCAGAATGCACATTTTACATAGAAAACTTATTTTTTAAAAGTTCTAGGACCTTAGTGGAAAACCTCAGGACTTAGTTGTGAACAAAATATGAAATTAGGGACCTAAATGTTGGAAAACAAGCATTGATGCAAATAAAACAGAAACTTAGGATATGTAGGGAGCTACATGCAATTTTTGCAAAAACGAAATAAAGAAACAAAAATTATTTAAAACTACAAGGGTGTATATATAAAAAGGACTTTAAAAACAAATTCAGGAACCTAACTGTAACGTCCTAAAATTAACTGGACCTAAACTAAAGAACCTATTCTTTGAAGATCACACGAGGACCGCCGACGTTCCCACTCCGACGTGATCTCCGGCGACAACCCTATGGCGATGTAACAATTTAAGAGCACCGACAACAGCCCAGGAGGCTGGAGGGAAGCACAACGGAGCTTTTGAGGGAAATGGGCAGGACTAGGGAGGCCTGAGATGCCTCCCCCACCTCTGGCTCCAGCGAGCAACTGTCGACACCAGAGAAGATGACGACGGAGTGGCTAGAGGCGTTCCAGAGACGGGAACGCTGAGGCGCAGGTCGGAGGAGCATCAGAGCGGTGCACGGAGAGTCCTGGTGGTGTCGTCGAGGGTTGGGGAGGTCTGAGGTGTTTCTCCCACCTCTGGCACCGGTGGTTGGAGTTGCAGCGGCGAGGGCGGAGCTCTGGAGGCTGAGGCAACGACGGGTCTAAGTGGTGGCGTTGGTGGTGAGGCAATGGAGCTTCCTAGCATGGTCACGAGCGATGGGGGGCGTCCGGAGTCTGTAGGGTACTTCGACGGCGGCGGTCAATGGTAGCAGGCGACGACACGCTCCCCAGGCCACAATAGGCAGGGAAAACATCACTTGAGTGACGAAGGCTCAGGGAAAAAAGACGAGAGAGAAAGGGAGAGGCTTTAGGTGCTTATGTTGACCCAAGAGGCCACTAGCCTCGCCGGTAGTGGTGAACCCACCACTGGAGAAGAGGAAGACGACACAATAAGAAAAAAAATGCAGAAAAGAACCAATTCTAATGCTAACAAATGAAGCAAATCACATAGGGATATAGGAAGGCATCTATGTTATACTAGGGGAAAGATTACCTAAGTCGCAGTGTTTCCATGTGGTGTCTTGGCAGCGGCGCTCCTCTGTCACTGGCATTCTGAGTTGCGAGAAGACAGTGGTTCGAGATTGCTCGGGACTACGAGAAGAGGCTGGATTGAGGATTGGGGCTTTTTTTCTGGGTTCTCAGTGTGTGTCCAAGGGTTTCAGGCACTGGAAGGAGAGGGACCCCTTAGTCGGCGACGAGAGTCCTTTTAAACTCCAACGAAGCTCTCCTACGGCATTGATCATCTTCTCTTGCGTGGGCTGAGCGCCTTCCGATGCATGCGTGAGTTGGAGGAGATTGGTCGGAGATCACGGAAGGTGAAGGATGCGCTCAGGAGACTGCAGGATCTCATTGGAGATGGTGCCAGAAAATGCAGGTTGACTGCCGACAATTAAAGGGGTAGCCGGTATTATTTTTGTGTTTTATAAAGTTTGTGATTGAGTGGTTAAATGGGGTATTGAGCCTACGATTGGGCTTGGCAATGGGCTTTTGTTTTGGTTTTTTTTCTGGTTTTTGTTTTTGGGATTTTTTAGGGATTTTAGGGTTTTGATTTTAGGTTTTTATTTAGGTTTTATGATTTTAATTAAATTCTTGATTTTGTGATTTATGGTTTAATTAATTGGTTTTGAATTAGGGTTTTTTTAGGGTTTTAATTATTTGGGGTTTCTAGGATTTTAATTATTTTAGGGTTTTGGATTGTAATTTGGATTTTGAATTTAATTAAGGTTTTTAGTTTAATTTGGGTTTTTGTGTTTTAGGGTTTTAATTTAGGGGTTTTAGATTTTGATTAGGGTTTTTAGTTTAATTAGGGTTTTTATTTTTGTAAACACCCCGATTTTGTGGTGGCTCATAGGTAAACTCTCCAGATGTTGCTTTGGATGCGGGAAGCTCAACCACTTTTGAATCCTACTCAACCTTTTAATTAGCTAGAGATCATTGCATAAACCGACCACAAGCCCATAGCAAGCCCGTGGCCCAATTGGCAATTTAGATAGCTAGTGGAGAGCACCAATGTGGAGCACTTGACTGGAGCACCAAGCAGAAGCACTATAGTGGCGCATCTAGCTAGAGCACTAAGGTGGCGCACCTATCTGGGGCACCAAGCTGGCGCACAGCCACTTTTCAGGGTGCTGGCTTTCCATCTCCCGTGCTTGTAACCCTCGCCAACGGATATTCCATGTTATTCTATGCTAGGCTCTTCGTTTGTGAGGTTGTCTGCATCCCATGGGAGTTACCCTTGTGGAACTCTATAAAAGGACCTCCATTGGCAACCATTTAGGACACTTGGTGAAAATCATTCACTTATTCCAAGCAACCCTCTCTCGTTTCCTGAAGATATCTTTACATTCCAGAGCATCCTCAGCCAATCCAAAGCAACAAGGAAGTATTATCTTGAGCCTTCAAGGAGGAAACACCACTAGCAAGGTAAGATGCTTACTCCTCTTTCACTTATCCTTATGTTTAAGCTCTAGATATTACACCATGTAAAAGCATGTAAAAGAACAAGATATCTGATCTGTTAGTAAGCAGTTTCATGATGTTTTGTGATGAGATGATTACTCCTACATGTATATTCACAATGCTCCAATGCCATATTAAATTTTGCATCATATAATCTCTGTTTTGCATAATGAATCATGATTCATGCAAATGTTTGCCATGAAATGAGCTACAAATACACTCTTTATGTATTCACCATCTTCATATGATTGTTAGGTTCATTACTTCATTGCATGCTCTTTAGAATCTACAATGCAATATTTTCAGCCCTTAACCCATGATCTTGCATGATTTAAGATAAATGATCTAAAGACTTTCATTGCTTGCTTTTCATCATGTTTCAGCTTTTTACCATCTGATTAATCAATCTAGTTAAGATAAATCGCATTACATCTCTTGCATCTGGACCAGCATCTAAAATCAGACAATAGTCTGATTCAGATTTTCTGGTGTGCACCACACTGGAGCACCAAGGTGGCGCACCTAACTAGAGCACCATCCTAGTGCACCAGTCTGGTCAGAGAGCAAATCATCATCTTTGTATCATGACCTGCATGCTTTCCTGGGTGTTTTTGACTTTGATTTCTATTTTGTTGATTCTCTGATATGTCATGTCTTTGCATGCATGATTTCTGTCTTGGATGACACTATTTTAAGTCTTTTTTGCATCTTGCATATTCAGCCAGTTGCTGAAATCTGGTGAGCTGATCGCCCCATGAACTCCTGTTTGGGAGGTTCTTATGCATCAGTCCATGATCTAGATCTGGACAACATGGCTGAATCTTGTTGTTTTTACTTAGCATAGGGATGGTGTGGTCTTGTGTGAGGCATACAACCCTTGAGCAAAAGACCCATTTTGTGTTTTCTTGTTTGGATTTTGATAAGATACTTATGTTGCATTTTCTGTTGAGTTTGCAAGTTTACAAGAATTTTACATTACATGGCATTCTGGTTTACTGTCGGACCTATGATTTTCTCTGGCACACTTTCTTGGCATCAGTAGAGCACATAGGTGGCGCACCACACAGGAGCACCTGCCTGTCTTCTGTCGCACACAGTAGCTTTTAGCATGCATTTAGCATGTTTCCTGTTTGGATTTGTCTTTGGTTTTCTCTGGGTGTCTTCCTGGGCATATCAGGATGACTCCACTATGTTTTCAGCTTTTCTTATGCATGATAGCTTAGATTTTGCATATAGTAAAGCGAGGATGAAAATCACAAGATGTTATTAGATCTTTTGATCATATCTGTGCAACATCCTTGCACCGGTGCTTGACCCACCTCATGGGTGACCTTTCTGAGCATTAGGACACACTCTACAACCCATGCACCCCTGTTTAACATAAGGCACCAATTGCATGTAGCATTGCATGGCATATCGCCTTTGGGCGTACAGAAATAGGCTGAAAAGCCAACATTTCATGTAAGTAAACAAAAAACCCATGAAAGACCAATTTTCAGGCGCACGAGGATGCCTAATACCTTCCTCGTGCGTAACAGGGATCCTTGCCCATTTCTGGTTAATGAAGACCTTTTCCATTGGCTTTATTGCATGATTTGAATGTTTTAAGTGGTTTTCCTAGTCTTCCGTTTTTAAATAGAGTAGGTGGCGACTCTTACAGTTTTACTATTATTTTTATCGTATTTGTCGTGACTTTGCCGATCCTCGCGCATTTGGCCTTTCACGCCAATCCCGAGGCTGTCGTTGACATGGTTACAATTTTAATTAGGGTTTCTGTGTTTTAATTAGGGTTTTGAGTTTAATTTAGGGGTTTTGGATTTTAATTAGGGTTTTGGGTTTAATTAATTAGGGTTTTTTTGAACTTAAGTGATTAATGTTTTGTGTTTGAGTTTTAATTTAGATTTAATTAGTTTTTTACTTGACTTAATTAGGGATTTAGTTTGTATTGTGGTTTAATTGGTTTTTATTAGGGCTTTGACTTAGACTTAGACTTCATTGATTTTGCTTGATTTTTTTTTGATTAGGGTTTAGATTTAATTTTTTAATGGATTTTATTAAGTTTTACTTGGTTAGGGTTTTAATTTGGATTTTAAATGGTTTAAATGGATTTTAACTTTAATTAGGTTTTCATTTGATTAATTAGGGTTTTAAAGGATTTCAATGGATTTTGACTTTAATTAGGGTTTTTATTTGATTAATTAGGATTTTCACTTGATTAATTGGATTTTATTTAATTTTGACTTTAATTGGGTTTTATTTTTTTGATTAATTTGGATTTTAAGTGTTTTAAATGAATTTTGTTTGGTTTTAATTCTTAATTATTGGTTTTTGCTTTGATTAGGTTAGAATGGACTGGTGTGGGCCTGAATGGGCCTATGTGGGCTTGAGTGGGTTTGAGGGTTTTGGTGGAGCTGTGGTTTAGGTTTTAGGTTTGAAAATTTGGGGTTTTGGTGGTTGCAACCAGAGCATCTTTCTAGAGGAACCTATTGTCAAGTGACTACAAAATTGGAGTGTCTACACTTCCATTACAGGAATCTCTTCTGGGAATCTCAACTCAAAACACAAGGATTTCCTGTTAAAAACATGTAATGACCCGTCCTGAGTCATTACTCCTCAACCTATTTACATTTTGCTATGAACTAAATTCAATTATGAACAACATAAATAAAATACTATTAATTGGAATAAAATTAAATTATTAAACTCTCACTAGGATTCCTGATGTGTGGTAGAGTAACTCCAGCTCTTCACGCACTAGCAAACCCCAACCTCTATCTTGCACCTGCGAAAACACTAAAACAAACACACGTAAGTGACCACTGAAAGGTCACCCAACACACACCTTACCTAAATACACACACAACTCTAGCATCTCTTTTGAATGCCACAGCACTACAATTGGAAATTTACTATTGCCTTGCAAGCAATCAAACTCTTTAAAACATGGCTTTTAAAAGTCATTTTCTATTCTTTTCTTTTCTTTAAAACCACATGCATACTTTTCAAATCCTTTATGCACACAATCTGACCCCACACACACTCTATGGAGATTAGGTAACCAATGGTGCCTAAACACTTCCACTAGTATCCAGAACACCTACCACAACAGCATACAAAAGTTAGCACGAAACTTCAGCTTCAAAACTATAGAAAACCATATCAAACCTGGAGTCTCAGCCCCAAAATCTTATGTCTCAGAAAGCAATACAAATCTATATCTCAAGTAAATCGCAGCGCCACTAACAACGCAACAAAATAATAAGCATTGACCACAAGCAACTGTAGGGGACAAGAACCCCAAACCCATTGCATTGCCACAGACAGCCGTAACCTGCTTGTCCTGGTGTCCCTACCTCCTTGGTAGGACCCTCAACACTATGTCGTATTGCCCGGTGCCAAGCAAATGACACTGGCCACAAGAAATAGTTGGAGACTCCTGCTTCTCTCATTTGCACTACTGCAGTGAACCATCCCATGTAGGAGTCCAACCGCCTTGACTCATAAGCCTCGCTATACCACTTATAGCACACACACGGAGTGTGTCCTTAGGATGTCCCTTGGTGCCCGGGAACCTAAGGCCTCCTATCCTCGACCCAACTAGTACTGATACTAAGAGAATGCACAGGTCTCTTTCACCCTAGGGCCCTTTCATACCACTGCCACCGTAACTTAGCAACCACAACCTCGGATGCGTACCCGATCACTCAAAGGTCTCACTACCCTTTGTTGGTACTATAGATATCTCATTTTCGTATTTCTCAAAGTTCCCTTAGGATAGGAACCCTTGAGGCACCTCAGATCACGTGGCTAACGATCTCTAACCATTTTTCCAGATTTTCTCATAGAATTTCTGAAGCTTTCTGGTTATTATTACATCTCTGTGGAATAAGATAAAAGACAAGGAGATAAACTGTAAAAGACCAAAATGTTGTCTATCTGATAGGAGACAAGACTAGTCACCACCTCAAGAGGTGACTAGTTCTTTAAACGCTTGTTTAATAGGTGATTATAATCCTAGGCCTTCTCTCTCTTATATTTTGTCATCCTGGTCCCTAATACGACATACGGGATATTTATAAACATTACCATGATTTTTTCCCCCATAATTATTATAGTTTCTATAATTTTCCAACATTTAAATAATATGTGCTTATCATATAAATCATTAAACGCCAAATAATTCTAGAAAATTATTGAAATTTGGATGACTTGATAATTAAGATCACTTATCTTTATTTTTACCAAAAATGAGATTTTATGATAAGTTATCACAATTTAATGTTATAACTTATATTTAATTCATGATCATGCTAAAAAAATAAAGATAAAATCCAAAATATCTAAATAATTGCCAATTTATTTTAGATCAAATACATCATTGATTTTATTTTCTCGTAATTATTGAATATTTGATTTTCAAGTTCAATTTACTTAACATTTTAAGTTTGATTTGGATTTGGAAATATATTTTAAATATCTCATAATTACGAGAATGATTTTTATGTGTTGGTTGTGTTCACACTGTTAATGGATTCGTAATTTGATACTTTGTGATCTTAATTTTGCACATAATTCCTTTTTAGTTGCTCGACACCATATGCACAGGCGACTAGCTTATGTGGCAGATTTCGTGCTAGCTAGCTGTTGATTCACTACGAGCGTGGAATCTAGAGTCAATCATCTCGCCGGCTGTATGGGCGGCGACTAAATGATTCTGTCACCTGTTGAATAGGCGACGAGATCTAAAAAGAGATTTTTTGCCTTCTAAATGATTTTAATTCTAGTCATTGATCTCCCACTCGTCATTGACGAAATCTGGAGCCCCTAAACTCTATAAATAGACCCCGTAGATCAAGAGTTTGAGGAGAGACACATGAAAATCTTGAGGAGCCACCTTGAAAATCTAGAATGGAGAGAAAGAGACAAACCCTAAGAGAGAGAGAGACAGCCTCCTCCTCCATGTCCATCTTCTCTTAGAAGCTCAGATCCACTAGAAACCTAGCCCCTTTCTACAGCCAAAGTGCACCTCCAAAGCATCATAACTCGGCCTCCACTTCTTCATCCACTCCATAGCTTACGAGGGTGAAGGGGGTATCTTCCTTTTCTTCATAATTTTATCATAACAAACTTGCATACATTATTACCCCATGGCATATGCATGAGGGGACAACCTCTCGATTAGTATTTAGTTGCATGTTTATGTTTTTTTTTCTATTATCTTTTGTTATTTGTTTACTACACCTAGTATAATCTCGATTTTCTTTGTTTTTCCTTTTTGTTTTGAAGGGAAGGATTACTACAAAAGCACGAGGACACTGCTGGGTAGTATCCTGCCGTCGACCCAGTGAATCGAAAACTCACGTCATCACAACCTCCACACTCTTGTAAGGTACATTGTCAATTGACGAAAGCAAATTGGAAAGTGGCGATCACAAAGGATCATCGAAGTGAGTGGACACGACGACGATTCTAAATCAACTCCCAAAAATCCATCCACAGGAGCGGCCTATCAGCTACGTGGTTCCTACCAATCTCAGTACCAATACTAGCTAGGGTATCATGTCCAACTACATAGAGGTCTCATACTCCTTGGGTCTGCTACCAGGATATCACTACATACAAGAAGTACTCTAGGTATCTCGTACTCAGAACAAGCAGAATATCATACCTCCAAATCTAGCCAACACCTCAACCCACGGTCCTCAGCCTCAACCTCGTGAATGACAATCAAGGAGTATCACACCTCTAGGATCCGACGAACACTTGCTTTAGCCTTTTGGTCTTACTACAAATAGAAATCCTTGGAAAACTCTTTCTAAAATCTTTGCAAATGATGCATTTTTTTCCCAAACTCTTTTAGAAAACTATTTCAAAAACATTTTAAAAACATCAATAAAAACCGTGCAAACAATGCATAAGGAAACCACGTGAAAAACTACAGATCCCAAATAGTCTCATCTAAATCCATTGAAAACCACATTTCAAAGCATTCCTAAGTTTTCAAAACCTTTGCAAAAGCATACACTTTCTTTTAAAAACCATTTTCCAAGATTATTTCGAAAACCATTAAAACAATACTATCCCCAAGCCAAACACTCTTTTTTCATGGTTGGAGGTCCTTTTTGGACACAAAATTCCCAACTGAAAACCACAATAGTGTCTCCCAGAGTTGCAAAACATCTTGAGCTCCCTAGGTAGACATGCCAAAACACAAAATGACTAGGTACTATCAGGCTCCCACTAGCATTCGTTGTGCCACTCTGATACACAACCTGGTCGACAACCACCTTAGAAGCGAACTTTGGAAAACGAATCTCCCTAGATTGAACAACGCAACGCCATTAAACCCACAAACAAATAGAAAACAAACAAGAAACAAACTAGGTATCCCATCAAGGCACCCTAAACAGCAACAAACCGGGCAACCTCAACATGATACCCTAGACGAAAACACACAAAAGAAAAGTCTGCACCGCTTGAATGGGACCAAGCCACTCAAACCACAACTAGGCAAATCAAACTGGGCATCTAAGCAGGGTGCCTTAAACAGCACACGACAAATAACACACCTTTGGGAACCCACCGAAGTCTCTCAGGAGAAATCAAGCAAGCAACCAACAAGTAACAAACATCTGGGAATCCATCATGTTGCCTAGAGACAAACAACCAAATAACCAAACAAACAACAAACACCTGGGGACCTACTAAGTCACTTAAGAACAACGACCTAGCAACAAACAAACAAGAAACATCTGGGGATCTACTAGGTCACCCAAAAGTAAACAATAAGAGGATGGAACTCCAAGCATCATCCACTCTCACTCAAAAGCAAATAATACTAGACAAAAACACCAAACAACAAAAGACAACAAACAACACACATCTGGGAAGCCTCTCGCTTAACCCAGATGCGACAACCAGAGGACGAAGCTGTAGACATCCTCCCTACAAGCAACAACAATAACAAAAGTAACCCAACAAAACAAAGGTCCAACAATAGACAAGAGGCCGACAACTAAAAAACAGCAACAACAACAAATCACAAAAACAACAACAAACAACCAAAGACAGACACAGCAAGCAGCAAACAATAAATAACAAAGATTATGGAGGGCTTTCCAAACAACAGACAACAACCGCACCTCTCCCTCCATGACAAAATGCTAAAAACAATCCCAACGCTAGTAGCAGCAAGAAGGACACGTCCTATGGTCTACAAATCGTGGGGTGCCTAACCCTCTTAAAGGAATAAGGCATCTTCTCTGTAAATGCCTTGCCTCCCAACAGTTCCGTGCACATTAAGTAGACCAACACACACAACAAATGTGCACAGTTCTAGGCGACAAGGCTCATTTGATCCTACACACAGCAAGATCTCCAACCCTGCATTCCAATACTGAGTCTTGCCCAGAAAGCAACAGTGACCACTCCTACGGCGACACGGTGCTTAATCCACAAAGAATGAGTGGATGACACCAAACACCATACTCCACGGAGTTGAAGAACATTAGCGAACAACCCCACGCAGGCAAACGTAGCTTCACACTCCGCCAAACAAGAAAATCAATCAAGACAAGGTGCAGAAATTCCAAATTACAGAGTCACCTACTAGACATCCCTAAGCTAGTGCTCCTATGTAATCCAGTGCTCTGATACCACCTGTAATGATTCGCCCCGAGTCGTTATCCCTCATCCTAGCTATATTTTTTTTGCTATGAACTAAATCCAATTATGAACAACATAAATAAAATACTATTACTAGAATAAAATTAAACTATTAAACTCTCACTAGGATTCCTATTGTGTGGTAGAGTGACTCCAGCTCTTCACGTACTAGTAAACCCCTACCTTTATCTTGCACCTGTGAAAACACCAAAACAAACACATGTGAGTGTACACTGAATGGTTACCCAACACACACCCCACCTAAACACAAACACAACTCTAACATCTCTCTTGAATGTCACCGCACTACAATTGGAAATTTACTATTGCCCAGCAAGCAATCAAACTCTTTAAAACATGCCTTTTAAAAGTCATTTTCTTTTCTTTTCTTCAAAAGCATATGAATACTTTTCAAAACATTTATATACAAAACATGACCCCACACACTCTCTGTGCAGATTAGGTAACCAATGGTGCCTGAACACTTCTACTTGTATGCAGAAGATCTACTACAATATCACACAAAAGTTAGCACAGAGTCTCAACTCCAGAACTATAGAAAACCTACCCATCCTGGTGTCCCTACCTCCTTGGTAGGACCCTTAACACTGTATCTTGCTACTCGACGCCAAGCAATCGACACTGGCCACAAGCAGTTGTTGGAGACTCCTGCTCCTCTCAACTGCACAGCCTTGGTGAACCACCCCATGTACGAGTCCAACTGTCTCGACTCACAACTCTCGCTATATCACATATAGCACATACACAGTGTGCGTCCTCACAACACCCCTTGGTGCCCAAGAGCATGAGGCCTCCTACCATAGACCAAGCCAGCACCGGTACTAAGGGAATGCCCAAGTCTCTTTCACCCTAGGGCCCTTTCGTACCATTGTCACAGTAACTCAGCAACCACAACCTTGGACACATACCCAACCACTCAGAGGTCTCATTATCCCTTGTCAGTACGGTGTATTTGTTATGTGGTTCCTACCAATCTCGGTACCCGTACTGGATAATATCACATCCAGCTACACAGAGGTCTCATATCCCGTGGATCTGCTGCCATGATATCACTACTTACAATCAGTACCCTAGGTCTCCGGTTCCCGGAACAAACGGAGTGTCATACCTCTAAGTCTAGCTAGCAGCTCGACTCGCAGACCTCAGCCTCAACCTCGTGAACGACAATCAAGGAGTATCATACCTCAAGGATCTAACGAACACTTGTCTTAGTCTCTTGGTCTCACCACAAATACAAATCCTCAAAAAACCCTTTCTAAATTCTTTGCAAACAATGCATTTCTTTTTCCAAACTCTTTTGGAAAACTGTTTCAGAAACATTTTAAAAACATCACTGAAAATCGTGCAAACACTACACAAGGAAACCTGTAACACCTGTAAATTCATTTGTAATTATTTACATTTTAATGAATTTATTCTTGGACGGGTGTTACTGTTTCGAAGCCTATTTGTGTGATTTTGCGATTTTGGGCTTGGACCTCGTGGGCTAGTTTCTAGTTGTATGTTCCTGTGTCTGGTTGGCACTGTGCATTATGGCACTATGCTTGTGGGCCTTTGTGTGGGTCAATGTGGGGCCTGTGTTGTGGGCCAGTTGCTGTGGCTAATGGTTGGGCTATGGTTGATGAGTTCGTGTAGGGTGTCAGTGGTTGGAGACGTGAAGGTGCGCATGCATCCAGCAACTATGTGCGTAGGACTTTATAAGCCCACTTGTGTTGCGCTCCGTCGCTTGTCATCCGCCTTCTTCTTCTTTCTTCTCCTCCACCTCGGGTGCACACCTTTCCACCCCCACCTCTCCTTCCTTTCCTCCTCACCCCTCTCCTTCCCTCACCCCTTCTTTTCCTCACCCATTCTTTCCCCCCTCTGTTTCGTGCACTAGCAAGAGATAGAGAGAGAGAGAGAGGCGAAGGCTCTGTGGTGGCTTGGTGATGGTGTGGTAGGTGCTCCGAAGGTCGAGGAAGCTCCCGTGGACGTCGTTGTCGCCGGTGGAGGCCGGAGGCTGGTCAAAGGGCACGTTGGGTCACTGAAGGCCGTTTTAGGTACATACCTCCAATCCAATGTGTAGAAATCATGTAAAATGGTAGAATTGCCAAGGATGCATGTAATCTAGGCTAAATTTATTGTTTCGGAATTTTTTGGGAATTTACTGTGGTATTTATGGTGGTTGTTGAGATTTGGGTCCTTTTGACCCCTCTACGCTTGCGAATTTATATCTTGGTACGTGATGAATGGATTTCGGTTTGTTTGGATTTGTAGACTCAAGGGTCTACCACATATGTTTTATTTGGTATTTTTGGTGCTTGTTTTGGAGGTCCACCCCTAGGTCCCATTTTGGGCAATCTTGTAGGTGATGTGTGGGCCGTTTTCTAGTTTTGCAGAAAACGGCATACTGAACTATTTCGGTATGCCATTTTTCTGTCAGATTAGGTCCTCTGGTCGAAATTTGGTCAATCGAACCTCCTTGGTGTATCGCTTTTTGGCTATGAGTGTTGACCATTATGTCCTAGTTCGATCGATCGGATTTATTTGGTCTACCGAATCAGGAACTTTTGGTCGACTTGTCCGATTTTCAGTCTACCATTTTGGGTGTCTGTATCTATTTCGGTCGACCAATTATGGTTGGTCATCCGATCCAGGAGATTTCAGTATACTGAGCCCATTTCGGTATGCCGAATTAGGGCCCAACTATTTTATAAATTGTGATTCTCATGGGTTTTCTAGATTGATTTGTTTTGCCCATTTGAGCTGGGATCGTGGGCCATCATTGGTGGCCTTGTGGGACACCTGATGTGTCATTTTGTCGAGGTTTTGAACATGTTTCCAAAGATATAAAATGGTTTTGAAAATAGTTTTCAAAGAGATGAGTTAGCCTATTTTGGAAAATGGTTTCCCTAGTTTTCTGTGTGCGGGCTGAGACACTGTGGGACCATGTCATCGGGACTAGGGGATGTGACGACATTCTCGGGTGGTTGGACACATCTCGCTGGTTGAGGTCGGGGGCCGAGATAACTGAAGCTACGAGTCGTCGGGTTTTGGAGGTATGAGACTCCCTGACTGTCGTCTCAAGGCTAGGGTTGTGGTCCATGGGTTGAGGTGTCTTGTAGTATGATAGGAAGGTATGATACTCTTACTGTCGCTATGAGCACTGAGGCTCATGTGTTGTCAGGTATGGAGGTATGAAACTCCCTCCTGAGCATCATGTAGAGGACGTTGTGAGAAGGTGTACCTTGTGGTGGTCAGTGTGGGTGGGACACTTGCCCTGTAGCTGGTAGTGTCCTAAGAAACAGGACTGCCTTCCCTAGTGGGGGTTGCTTTATGAGGGTTCTCTAGATAGGAGGATCGTGGGATGGTGGTTGGCTCCTGCATAGGGTGGCACACCATGGCAGTGCAGTGCACTTCGGTGGCAGCTTGTGGCCAGAGTTGGTTGCCTAGCGCTGGACTTCCGAACTCACTGTATCTAGTTTTGGCCATTGAGAGCCTCATTTGTGGTTTTAGGCTGGTAGAGCTCTGTTTGCTATTTTGGCCAGTGTAGGCTATGTTTGCTGTGGTTTTCGACCTTAGGGGCCCCATTGTGGGATTTCAGAGAAAATGATTATGAAATGAATTTAAAATAAAAATAATATAGATTTATTTTCTATCGTTTTCGTGGAGTACATGCTGGGTGACTTTTGTTACTCATGCTTTCCTTCGTGGTTTTGGATTGTAGGTGTAGACATGCAAATGAGTTTAGCATAATGCATATAGTCCGAAGTCTCATAGCTGCACACACAAGTTCCTGGTAGATGATATTTCTATTTAGCTTTTAGTTTCCTATAATTTAATTTGCTTTAAATTATTATGGAAAATTGGGGGCGTAATAGATTTGTTATCAGAGCTCCAGGTTCACTAGGTTGCACTAGCCTAGGGTGTCTGGTCTAGAGACTCTATAGGTTTGCATGCATGGAAGAGCTTGTACCTCGTTCACTTCATGGTTTTCTAGTTGTTGTTTTGTCTATGGAGCAGGTGTTTTGCCTTTCTCCTTGCAGGTACCTCCTCGTGGTTGTAAGGGCAAGGCCCCTATCAAGGAATCCGAGCCTTGAGAAGACGTAGGCGAATGGAAGGCGGTTCGTGTTGAACTAAGGAGTTTGGCATACGGGATCTCCCATGCCTTCAACAAGAGTAGTGCTAGTGAGCTGTTAGGTGACCTATGACTAAGCTAGCTCACAAAGCTTCGTTCGTCGTCGTTCAAGGGCAAGGTTGGTGTTGAGGAGAGCGAGGTCTGGTTGGAGAAGGTGGTGAAGATGCTAGAGAGCATGGCATGCCTAGAAGAGCATTGGGTGCGGCTGGCAACTTATCTGCTGGATGGTGAGGCAGATAATTGGTGGAAGTCGGTGAGACAGCTGAAGTTCCAGGACTTAGTCACTGTCAGCATCTAGTGGAAGGATTTCAAGGTGGCCTTCTATGACAAGTATTTCCCCACTCATGTAAAGGAACAACTTCGCCGGGATTTCCGGTGTCTAGAGCAGGGCACGATGTCGATGCTCGAGTATGAGACTGCGTTCGCACGGTTGGAACGTTTCGTTCCCACCTATGAGTTAAAGGTGGGGGGCGTAAAGGTTTCTAGACGGCTTGAACCCAGGTCTGTGGGTGAAGGTAATGGACTATCGGTGTCAGACTATGGAGGACATTGTTGGGATGGCTTATTGATTCGAGGTAGAGCATCAGAAGTATCTGGAGAGTCATCCCAAAGGGAAGGGTAAGTCTTCATTTACCTCTCGGTTCTCTTTCTCTGGTCCTCCAAGTACTAATAGTTTAGGTAGCCCTGAGAAGAACCAAAAGGGGAGGTCCAGTGTTTCCTGTGCAAGTCGGCAGAGTTTTGCTGGGAGTAGCGAAGCTGGCATCAATCAGATAAGGTCCAATGCTTTTGGTGGAAATCAGTGCTTCAACTATGGTCAGGTGGGCCATATTGCTGCATTTTGTCCTCATCCATGGCGAACCCCAGTTCCAATGGTATGATATAACTACAAAAGGCAGGACATGTCCATAAATCCTGTCTAGAACCTCCTAAGAAGGCAGGAAGCGTGCCACAGCAACCGACTAAGGGACAGGTGTTTACCATTCCAGCTCCAGGCGTTGGGACTTCGAGAGATGTAGTTGAGGGTAAGGATGATTAGATGGTTTTGCGATCCTCTGTGATTGTTGTAATCTCCATTGTAACCTAGACATCTGCCTAATTGTATGGATGTGATGGTATTGTTTTGCTTGGCCATCAAGTTCTTTTATTGTGACTAGTTGGATGGCCAAAGTGTTGTTTGACTCAAGGAGTTCTTTCTCTTTTGTTTCTGAGTCTTTCGCAGTGAAGTTGTGAGAGAGACTAACTAGACTGGCCTGTCAGCTCAGCATGGTAACGTTGCTGGAAGGGCACAATTTGGCATGGAGGTATCTACGGTCTGTCAACTTGATGCTAAATGGCAGAGAGTTTGACGCCAACCTGATCGTGATGGACATGCAGGAGTACGATGTGATACTCAGCATGGATTGGTTGGCGTAGTAGTCCGCTTTGATCGACTGTGCTCGGAGGAGAGTTTATTTTGGGTCTCTTGAGGATGGGTCTTTCTTTGTGCGAGTTGGGTGTTAGGGTGAGCTTAAGCTTGTCATTTCAGCTATGAAGGCTTATAAGTCTTTAGTTAGGGGTTACGTGGGGTATCTAGCCAGTGTAGTTACCTCCACCTCTCCTGAGTTGCGTATTCACAACATCTCTGTGGTGTGTGAATATCTCGATGTTTTTCCTGACGATTTGCTTGGTATGTCACCCCACATGGAAGTTGTAACGCCCCAAACCCGAGCACGGTACCTAAATCATAGTATCACAAGCAAAATTACACTAATTATAGTAAAAATTAAATAATTGTACTAAGGCTCACCTCTAGGAGACAATGTGCGGCTAGAAGCTCCAACTCCGGCATCGGAACTCGACTGCACACGATCTGCACCTGAAAACCAAATAAGCACGCGTGAGTGACATCTAAGTCACCCAGTACGTTCCCCAAACACACAAAAACAGCGAAAAGCCAAAAACTCAATTTTTTAATTAATAAAACTTAGTTTTGTTTAAAGATCTAGTTTAAAACATCCTTGTCCTTTCCTTTGAAATCATTTGGGAATCTGTTTCCAGGGTCATACTCTTTTCAAAACTCACTTTTCCTTTTTCTTTTAAAATTTCTGGAAATCATTTCCAAAACCATATTCCTTTTCAAAACTCATTTTTCTTCTTTATTGCTTGGGATTTCTTCCCAAGGCTAAAACCACTTTCAAAACTCACATCTTTGACCAGATCTAGACTAAAACACAATGCCACTCGAGCTCAAAATTAAAATCATAAAAACTAGCTGGTAACTAGTTAAAACACAATTCTTGTTTTATTCTAGGATTTTAGGACCATTCATAAGTCCAATCCTAGACAAACCACATTCCTTTTTATTTCTCAAAATCCCATTCTTTTTTTATTCATTTCCACTTTTCTTTACTGATGTTACCTTGATCAGGGGCAACCAGGCACACAAGCAGTACGCGAGGACATCATTTCCCCTACCTCCCCGCACTGCCGCGGTGAAATTCCCCGTGCAGGATGTCACCGCCCCGGTCAACCAGCCTCAATTTCTTTCATATATGCAAAGGGATACATCTTTGTCTGATGCCCCATTAGTGACCCGAACAACTACGTACAACGACCCAGGCTAAGCCTACACCGTCGGTGACCCGAACAACTAGGTTCAATAACCTAGGCTCAGCCTACACCATCACAAACTCGATGACCCGAACAACTAGGTTCAACGACCGAGGCTCAGCCTACACCGTCTCAAGCTTGGAAACCATAGTCGTGTTTGGCAACTGGTTTCATTGCATCCTCATAGTCCTACCACGTTGTCGACACCAACCCCCGTGGTTCCTTAACACATTACTAGTGTTTCATTTTTCAAAACTCTTTCAGCTTTCCTTTTCAAAATCATTTCCAATTCCATTCTTTTTTTCATTGCAAGAATCTGTTTTCCATGCAATACTTGACCCTCATCTGGGGTCCCAACACAAAATCATGAAAAACCATGCTTTAAAATCATAAATTGGGTCTCATGCCCAAAATTACTCAAAAAATATCCATTCAATCACTTTTATTTATTTTTATGGCTTCAAATCCAAAACCATCCCTAATTACACTTATTTGGGTTCCACATTTCTCCATGTCATTTACATGGGGAAAACACCACTAACACATGTTCATTGTCCATTTAAAACCTTTTATTTCCATTATTTATGCCCATTTGTTCACATGGGCCAGGAGATGAAAATGGCAGACCGAATTAGATTTCGGTATACCGAAAATCACTGATTCAGTATATCGAAACCCCCTGTTTTGGTCGACCGAAGGTATTTGGTCTACCAAAACCAGTGCCCCTACACCAATTGACAGGGATTCGGTGTGCCGAACCCAGATTGGCATGTCGAATCTCCCGTGTTCTGTACACGGCCCTTGTCAACAAACCATTCGTTCGCCAGAAGTGGGAGCCTCCGGCGGACCCCTCAAACAAGTATCATAAAATGCAAAAAAACATGGGGTGTAGAGCCTTGAGTCTACTTCAAAACCCCTCAAGCCATTCATCAAACCATCAACTATACAATCCACACAAAAATCACAAAGGGATGAAGCTCAAAAACGACCACTATAGCCTTCATCCAAAAATCTCGCATCACCCTACCAATTTCCATCCTAACCACATGATATATATGTTTTCATGCATTCCAACTCATTCTCACCAATTCCACTATTTTTCTATGATTTTACATGCATTTTTCATCATTTTCATGCATTTAACTTATTAGAAGAAAAGAAGAGAACAGAGGAGGAGGGGTCGCGTACCTCGAATGGCACTCCGGCGATCTTCCTCACTCCCCGGCGAGTCTCCTCTCGTCCCGGCATAGCCTCCGCCACCGGCGATCTACACAAACCCCTGCTCCTCTGCCGTGCGTCGCTCTTCCTTTCCTTCTCCTCTCTCGTTTGCCTTCCCTCTTTTCACTTGTCTTCGCCTCTCTTTATCCTCTCCTCCTCCCACATCTCGTCGGCTGTCCATCGCGTTAGAAGTGACGGTGAGGCACGGGCCGCTGGCTGGTGGAGGCACCGGTGGGGAAAGGGAAGAAGAAGAAGAGGGGATTAGAGAGAGCTCATGAGGGAGGGAGAAAAGAAAAGAGAGGAGAAAAGAAAAAGAAAGGGAGAAAAGAGAGGCACGCAAATCGAGACGATTGTGCATTCTCAAATTAGACCCCACATTGGTCCCAAATCACAAGCAAGTGCACAGAAAGCCAACCATAAGCTCACACATCCAAGAAATAGCAGATTATCTATTAATAAACCATTTACACAATATTACAATTAATTCCATGGTTTACAATTAAAAATGGACAATTAGGCCTAGATGTCACAGAAGTAGAGTTCTCAATCGATCTGATCCTTGGTTCTGGTGCTGTGTTGAAGCCTCCCTATCACATGGCGCCAGCGGAGTTGCGAGAGCTCAAGACTCAGTTGCAAGAGTTGCTAGACAAGGGATTTATCAAGCCAAGTGTGTCTCCATAGGGAGCACCTGTCTTGTTCGTCCGTAAGAAGGATGGTTCGCTTCTGCTGTGTATAGATTATTGGATGTTGAACCAGATCACAATGAAGAACAAGTATCCCTTGCCCCACATTAATGACCTGTTCGATTAGTTGCAATCTGCATCCATGTTCTCGAAGATTGATCTGAGGTTAGGATATCACTAGTTGAGGATACAAGATTCAGACATTCAGAAGACTGCTTTCCAAATGTGGTACAAGTATTACGAGTTCACGGTCATGCCTTTCGGCCTGACTAATGCACTAACTGCGTTTATGGATCTCATGAACTAGATTTTTAGCTCTTTTTTGGACCAGTTCGTTGTAATTTTTGTTGATGACGTGTTGGTCTAATTCCTTGATGTAGAGACTCATGCCTAGCATCTGAGGGTGGTTTTGGATACTTTGAGGCGTCATCAATTGTACGCCAAATTCTCCATGTGTGAGTTCTGGCTGAGTGAAGTTATGTTCCTTGGCCATTTGATTTCTGGAGAAGGCATCAGAGTGGATCCAGCTAAGGTTGAGGCGGTGAGCAGTTGGGAGTGACCTAGGACTCTAACGGAGATCAAGAGTTTCTTGGGTCTTGTGGGCTATTATAGGAGGTTCTTCCTCCATAACCACGCCTTTGACAGAGTCGACCAGGAAGAGGGTTCCATTTTGTTGGGATCAAAATTGTGAGGCAAGTTTCCAAGAGATGAGGTCTCATCTGGTTTTTGCCCCTATGTTGACTCTACCTTCTGGAAGTGGTGGCTTCACTATGTATTGTGACGCCAGTGGTGTTGGGTTAGGGTGTGTTCTGATGCAGCATGGCAAAGTCATTGCATATGCTTTACGCCAACTAAAGGACCATGAGAAGAACTACTTGACTCACGATTTGGAGATGGCTGCCGTAGTATTCGCTCTCAAGCTTTGATGACACTATCTGTATGGAGAGCAGTTTGAGGTCTTCACCGATCACTAGAGCTTGAAGTATATCTTCATGTAGAGGGACCTCAACCTGAGGCAGCGCCGATGGGTGGAGTATCTCAAGGATTATGATTTCAACCTTTCCTACCACCTTGATAGGACCAACATGGTCGCCAATGCCTTGAGTCAGCGTACGCACGTGATGGCGAGCCTGATGGTCAAGGAGTGGACCATGCTGGAGGATCTAGTGAGCTACAAGCTCGGGGGACGGTTGGTGCTTGGGTGGCCAACCTGTCTGTTCACCCCAAGCTAATTGAGTTTATTGTCGCTTGTTAGCTGTTGGATCCATTTGTTCAGGCTATGTTTGAGAAGCTAGAGGCTGGTGGAGAGCCTTATTTCTCTATTAGGGCATATGGAGAGCGAGGTATGATATACGTCTGTACGTGTCCCAACATGAGGAGGCCATGTAGAGATTGCTAGATGAAGTGCATCGGTCTAGGTACACTATTTACCCTAGGAGAATGAAGATGTACCGAGACCTGAAGCGAAACTTTTGGTAGCTTGGCATGAAGAGGGATGTTGCTGACCATGTGGCGAGGTGTACAACCTGCCAGCTGGTCAAGGCAGAGTACTAAAGACCTGAAGGAACCTTGCAGCCATTGGATATTCCTGTGTGGAACTGGGAGCACATCTCCATGGACTTCGTGACTGGTTTGCCACAGACTCAGAGGAAGAACGACACCGTGTGGGTGATCATGGATCGGTTGACCAAGTCGGCTCACTTCCTAGCCTTTCGAGTTAAGCTTTCGATGCACTGTCTTGTGGAGATGTATGTTTCTGAGTTGATTCGACTGCATGGTGTTCTGGTGTCCATCCTGTCGGACAGAGACACGAGGTTCACCTCAAGGTTTGAAGAACTCTTCAGGAGACCTTTGGCACAAGACTCAATTATAGTATGGCATTTCATCCTCAGTCAAATGGTCGACGGAGAGGACTATCCAGACGTTGGAGGATATGTTCAGAGCATGTGCCTTAGACTTTCAAGGATGTTGGGAGGACCATCTGCCATTGATTGAGTTTGCCTACAATAATAGTTATCACTCGAGCATCGGCATGGTGTTGTACAAAGCTTTGTACGGTAGGCCATGCAGATCGCTAATTTGCTAGAGCGAGGTAGGCAAGCGTCAGTTGATTAGTCCTGAGCTTCTACAGCTGTATGTAGACAAGGTAGATTTTATCCGTAGCAGGCTATTAGCTGCACAAAGTCAGCAGAAGAGTTATGCCGATAGGAAGCGGAGATCACTAGAATTTCTAGTGGGAGACTAGGTGTTCCTAAAGGTATCTCCGACCAAGGGTGTCATAAGGTTTGGGAGTGTGGGAAGCTGAGTCCTCACTATATTGGCCTGTACCAGATCACCCAAAGGATCGGTGAGGTTGCTTATCAGTTGGATCTACCACTAGAGATGTCGTCTGTGAACGACGTGTTCCATGTCTCCATGCTGAGAAGGTGTCTGGTTGACGCATCTCATGTGATCCCAATTCAGCCAAAGGGGCTCCAGGAAAATCTATCATTTGTGGAGGATGCTATCTAGATTATTGACCACAAGGTATAGGTGCTGCGGAACAAGGTGATTCCGCAGGTCTTGGTGCAGTCACAACATCATGGAGCTATGGAGGCCATGTGAGAACATGAGGAAGCCATCCTAGCCCAGTACCCATATCTTTTCACCTATTTGTGATTTCAGGGGCGAAATCTTCTTTGAAGGTGATTAGGATGTAACACCTGTAAATTCATTTTATAATTATTTACATTTTATTGAATTTATTTTTGGACGGGTGTTACTATTCCGAGGCCCGATTGTGTGATTTTGGACTTGGGCCTCGTGGACCAGCTTTTGGTTGTATGTTCCTGTGCGTGGTTAGCACTGTGCATTGTGGCACTGTGCTTGTGGAATCATGTGTGGATCCATGTGGGGCCTGCATTGTGGGCTGGTTCTTGTGGCTGGTGGTTCGGTTGTGGTCGATGAGCTCGTGTAGGGTGCCAGTGGCTGGAGACGCGTAGGTGCGCACACGTTCAACTATTGCGTGCGTAGGGCTTTACAAGCCCACTCATGCTTCGCTTCATTGCTTGTTATCCACCTTCATCTTCTTTCTTCTCCTCCTCCTCGGATGCACAACTTTCCTCCCCTGCCTCTCCTTTCCTCCCTCCTCACCCCTCGTCTTCCCTCATCCCTTCTTTTCCTCACCCATTCTTTTGCCCCCTCTGTTTTGTGTGCCAATGAGAGTGAGAGAGGCGGAGGCTCCGCAGTGGCTCAACGTTGGTGTGGCAGGTGCTCCAAAGGTCAAGGAAGCTCCCATGGACGTCGTGGTCGTCGATAGAGGTTGGAGGTTGGCTAAAGGGCGCGTTGGGTCGCTGGAGGCTGTTTCAAGTACGTACCTCCAATCCAATGTGTAGAAATCATGTAAAATGGTAAAATTGCCTAGGATGCATGTAATCTAGGCTAAATTTATTGTTTTGGAATTTTTGGGAATTTAATGTGGTATTTATGGTGGTTGTTGAGATTTGGGTCCTTTTGACCCCTCTGTGCTTGCAAATTTATATCTTGCTATGTGATGAATGGATTTTGGTTTTGTTTATTGGGATTTGGAGTAGACTCGAGGGTCTACCACATATGTTTTATTTGGAATTTTTGGTGCTTGTTTTGGAGGTCCGCCCCTAGGTCCCATTTTGGGCAATCATGTAGGTGGTGCCCTGGGCCGTTTTCTAGTTTCGTAGAAAATGGCATACCGAACTATTTCAGTATGCCATTTTTTTGTCAAATTAGGTCCTCTAGTTGAAATTTAGTCGATTGAACCTCCTCGGTCTACCATATTTTGGCTATGAGTGTTGACGGTTATGTCCCAATTCGGTCGACTGGATTTATTCGATCTATCGAACAAGGAACTTTCAATCGACCGGTTCGGTTTTTGGTCTGCGGTTTTGGGTGTTTATACCTATTTCAGTCGACCAATTTTTGTTGGTCTTCTGATCCAAGAGATTTTGGTATGCCAATTCATGACCCAGTTGTTTTATAAAATGTGATTCTCATGGGTTTTCCAAATTGATTTGTTTTACCCATATAAGATGGGATCGTGGGCTATCAGTGGTGGCCTTGTGGGACACCTGATGTGTTGTTTTGTCGAGGTTTTGAACAAGTTTCTAAAGATATAAAATAGTTTTGAAAATGGTTTTCAAAGAGATGAATCGCCTATTTTGGAAAATGGTTTTCCTGGTTTTCTATGTGCGGGCTAAGACACTGTGGTAACTTGTCGTTGGGACTATGGAATGTGACGACATTCTCGGGTGGTCGGACACTTCTCCCTAGTTGAGGTTGAGGGCCGAGATACCTGAGGCTAAGGGTCATCGAGTCTTGGAGGTATGAAACTCCCCAACTGTCGTCTCGAGACTAGGATTGAGGTGTCTTGTGGCATGACAGGAAGCTATGATACTCCTGTTGTTGCTGTGAGCACTGTGGCTCGGGTGTTGTCGGGTGTGGAGGCATGACACTCCCTCCTGAGCACTATGTTGTGGACACCATGAGGAGGCGTACCCTATGGTGGCCAGTGCGGGTGGGACACATGCCTCTTAGTTGGTAGCATCTTGAGAGACAGGACTGCCTTCCCTGGTGGGGGTTGGCTCTTTGAGGGTTCTCCAGGTGGGAGGATCGTGAGACGGTGGTTGGTTTCTGCACATGGTGGCACACCATGGCAGTGCAGTGCACTTTGATGGCTACTTGTCACCAACATTGGTTGCCTAGAGTCGGGCTTCTCGACTCACTATGTGTGGTTTTGGACATTGATGGCCTCGCTTGTGGTTTTGGCCTGGTAGAGCCCTATTTACTGTTTTGGCCAGTGTGGGCCGCGTTTGCTATGATTTTTGGCCTTATGGGGCTGATTGTGGGATTTTAGAGAAAATGATTGCGAAATGAATTTAAAAGAAAATTAATATAAATTTGTTTTTAGTTGTTTTCGTGGAGTGCATGCTGGGTGACTTTTGTCACTCATGCTTTTCTTCGTGATTTTGGGTGGCAGGTGCAGACATGTAGATGAGTTTAGCATAGTACATATAGTCCAGAGTCTCATAGCCACACACACAAGCTCCTGTAGATGATATTTCTATTTAGCTTTTAATTTCCTGCAATTTAATTTCCTTTAAATTATTATGGAAAATTGAGGGCATGACAAAACCACGCGAAAGACTACAGATCCCAAATTGTCTCTTCCAAATCCTTTGGAAACCACATTTCAATGCATTCCTGAGTTTCCAAAAACTTTGGAAAACATACACTTTCTTTTAGAAACCATTTTCCAAGATTATTTCAAAAACCATTAAAACAATACAATCAAATACAGCGTTGATGTTCCACTTGACTTACAAGACCGAATATCAATACAAACTACCATAGATAGTGCCACTGAATGCCTAAATTTAGTGCACCACACCAAAAAAATTTCAACATCTAATCCTAGGACCAATGATTAACCCTAAAGTCCATCTAAACCATTATAGGGACAAACCTAGTATTTCTAGATCATATAGTCTTTTATGCCAAATTACACTTAGTAGGGTCTTGCTAATGCATTTTAGGCAATCCCTAACTCATCTTTAATGATTTACTTAATTATCTCTATGCTGTAGTGACCTATAGTGTTTATATGCCACTAATTATATCAAACATTGTTAAAAACAAGTCCCTAAGGGTATAAATGCAATTTACATAAAATTTGAGGGCTTAAAAGTAATGAAATGTAAAAGTTAAGGGTTCAAATGTAATTTCAGCAAATCTAGGGGCCCAACAGTAACTTTCCCAAAACACAAGGACTGATCTATAATAATCATAAAAATTCAGGAACTAAAATGCAATTTTCACATAAGGCCAAGAATCTAAAAATAATTTCACAATCTTGAGAGACTAAAATGCAAAATTTTCAAATCTACTATTCATCATCTTCTCCGGTCAGAGAACAACAAAGCATAGTAACTTTCAGTTGCGGCATAATTAAATTTT